>KN485072.1:36421-58975 GCA_000787095.1 Periophthalmodon schlosseri
AGATGTTTTTGAACCAAACGTTTGACGGTTCTACTGATGTGATGCTTCCACCAGTCAGCTTCAAGGTCCCGATACCGATCAACAAGAGTCATCCCGAAACCATAAACTCAAAAAAAGCTCCCATTTTCTAACCATGAGAAAGAGATAAACCAAAGTTAAACTGTTAACACAATCCTACAAACTTATTCCAACTGCACAAATATCAACTTTTACAAAACAATGTTATTCTACTACAGAAAACACAGGTCAGAACTCTCAGGTGGAGTTGACCTGGTTTATGGTTAATATCTCTGTAATTTCTGGGCCTATACACATGAAACAAAACCTGGCACAAAGTTCAGTGTCTTCTCCGTCAGTGTAAATAAACAAAAGTCAAATGATTTTTTCACAACAGCTTCATAAAGTGATGCTATTATTCATCCCCAAAGACGTGATCATTGTCAGTTGAAAGGACTTTAAACCATAAGATTAACATGACCAGTTTGTGGAGCCAATCCCAAACAAAAAATTAAAAGGTTTCAGCATTTGTGGGTTAGAAGTTTGGAGATTTATTTACTGAATATCACATAGAGTTATATAGGCCCCTGCACAACATCTGAAATTATAATGCAGCATGAAATAGCGACTCACGGCTGAGAAGGGGCGGTGTTCTCCTCTACCCTCAGGACGTAGCTCTCGTTGGTGAACTGTGGCGCTCTGAGACCAGCGAGCACCCACACAGAGGCAGAGAGCACCTGACCGGAGCCTGAGTCCCGGTCCCGGGTCTGGACTTGGACCTGCAAGAGGTACTCAGCCCCGGGGGTCAAAGGTTGTCCTGTGGTGCGGATCTGCCCTGAGCGCCGGTCTATCTCGAAGCAGCCCTCTCCCCCTGTGGAGAGACAACACACTGTTTTAACCATAGACTGTATATATATATATATATATATGGACATAGCTAATCTTCTAGCCACCACGTTCCAAGTAGGAAGTGACCATAGTTGCGCTTCCGGCTCCATTGACTCTGGCGCCAATTCACTTTCTAATGAAATAAGTGGCCCCTCTCTCTGTAACTGCTGCTGTCAGACTCATCATTTTGGTCTTAAAATGTTCATATTAACCCACTCTACATGATCCTGGGGTCTTTATTTCCCTATTGTGTCCGTAAATCAAGATATGAACATTAATAACAGACAAATCAGGCACTTTCTTTCCCCAGGGTCGCTCCCGCTAGCGTTAGCAATGGGTTTGGGAGAAGGGGCGTTACCTTCAGTACCCTCACTCCTCATTGGCTGTTTGGTTGCTATAATACTCATGGCTGGATTTCCTTATATGGAACTGGGCTCCAGATTAGCAGCTATAACTGCTAGCCTCGATGAACTTTATTTGGAGCCCAATGCGATGGGTGACGTCACATTCACTTTGTCTACTTCTTTATACAGTCCATGGGTTTAATAAAGTGTTTTTTGTTTGATGAGACAATAATAGAGGAGGAAAATGGATATAATGTTTGTAATAATTACTCCTTTGAAGATAGTGAGGTACAGATCTTAGCCAAAGATTTCAATTCAATTTATTTTTGTAAAGCCCAAAATCACAACAGCAGTTGCCTCTTAGGGCTGAACATGAGAATTGATTTAAGCAACAGAAAGTTAGAAAATCAACAATAAAATGGAAACAGAGAAGCAAATGAATCAACAGAAAACAAGCAAATAGAGAACTGTCCCAGAACATCCCCTGTCCTCAAAAAACTAAAAAAAACCCAGTGGGAAAAAGAGAAACCTTGAGGAGAACCACAGTGAAGGAGAGATCCACTCCCATGGATGGGCAGTTGCAGATGTGTCCAAGAAATGGTTTGAGAGGGGAGTTAAAGAAGAAATTTTTGTTAGGAAAGACGATCCTTCCTTGAACAGGAATGGGGGCTTAGACATCATCTTTCCCCTATCTATAACTACATCCTCAGACCCAAAGCAAACAAAGGAAACAAAGAGAACAATAGAGCTAGCCAGGATGCTAATATTGTACTTGTGAGAGCACCCATTAGGGGCCTGAATGAATATGCTAAGTATGACTCAGGCACAGTGCACACTTACTGTAGCTCATTAGACCTAGCCTACATACAGAAACAGTAAACAATAGGTGTTTTGAATTTCAGTGTAGTTAGCTCCTCCCTTCAGATATAAGGCAGTGTCCAGCAGTAATCTGACCAGAACTGAAGAAGCGGCTTGGATGAGCAGCGAAATGTCTTCACTCCTACAACGTTTTGTCCAGTTGACCGATTTTATTTTTCTTTTGCAATGGCTCAGACCTGGACAACTGAGGGATTACACAGACATTTGTAATAATAACATCAGGTGATTTTGCACCTCATCAGAATGAAGTTATATTTTTGGAGAACATTTCAGTAAGACTTCTGATATTTTTACAGAACCAGCTCTGGCCACATTTAAAGAGAAGGTAATATGGAAAATTGACTTTTTGGAGCTATAACCTGAACAGGTTTTAGATGTCATCCATGCATGTTTGAGTAATCTAGTGATCTCTCTTGAGCCCTGTTCTAACTCTCCTTACGGTTAGCAGTACAAGCCTGTACAAGGCTCCACCTACAAGTCACCCATGCTCCCACATGACAATTCTCCATAAATACAAAAAAATCATGATTACAAAACTGACACAGCAACTTCACAAACCTGATGTGATGTGCAGTAGTTTCATTAGCGGGATGCAGCTAACTGTGTTGTGATAGTGCTCTGAAGGGGGAGTGCAGAGAGCAAAGAGAGGGGAGACTCGTTGCCCTCAAAAATGCATCAAAAACAAAAGCTCATAAAACATGTTAATACATCGTTTTGGGCGAATATAGCATTTTCAAAACAATAAAAGGAAACATGGTGATCTAAATATGTAATGTGTTACAGTTAATACCCCATAGAAGTAAAATACCCCCTCTTTAATACCCCATAGAAGTAAAATACCTCTTCTTTAACGAATACAACACTATCAAGCAACTTTCACTGCATGTATTTGTTTTTCCTAAACAGATTAACGACATGTAGGGGTCAAAGGTTAAGGTTAGTGACAGTTAAGGTTAGGATCTGTCTCAAATGCCATCACAAATACATGGAAATGTGTATGCGTGTGCGTGTGTGTGCGTGTGTGTGTGAGAGAGGGAGGGAGACGGAGAGAAGGGGATGGGAGGGGTGCAGCTCCTGTCTGATTGACAGGAGCTGCAGCTGAATCCCAAAGCCTCAGGTTGTACACATGGGACCAGCCTCTGTCCAGCACCTGCCCCCCAAACCAGCACTAAAGCAGGACAAACCAGGAACACACTGACCCACACTGAGAGAGAGGGTTAAAGCAGGACTAAAGCAGAACTGAACCAGAGCTAAACAGAACTGAACCAGGACTAAACCAGGACTGAACCAGGACTGAATCAGGACTAAATCAGGATTAAACCAGGACTAAATCAGAACTAAACCAGGACTAAATCAGGACTAAACCAGGTCTAAACCAGGACTGAACTAGAACTGAACTGAACTGCCAGGTCCTACACATCCAGGACTAGACCAGGACTAAACCGGGACCGAACCAGGACTGAACCAGGACTGAATCAGGTCTAAATCAGGATTAAACCAGGACTAAATCAGAACTAAACCAGGACTAAATCAGGACTAAACCAGGTCTAAACCAGGACTGAACTAGAACTGAACTGAACTGCCAGGTCCTACACATTAGACGAGCTTGGGTCCAGCACCCGCCCGTCGTTATCTATTGTCCAGGTTCAACCACACTACGACACACTGCAGAGTGGAGACTCTTTGTCAGCATCTGCTCTGTCTGAGGATATCTGAATTCCGAAAATAGGCTGTTCACTAGTGTGATGTGCAGCTATCCATAGGGGGCGTCGACAGCATGCGGCGCTTTGTTGTGATGACGTTTGCGGCGACATCAGCCCCCATTGGGCACCACAATTTTCTAACGCGGAAGTCAGCGCATCACATCAGCCCTGACGCAAACTGACAAAGATGTGGCAGGTATTTGGTGCCAGCTGTCAGATGAGACAATGCCGAATAAAGAGTCTGTCCTCCCATGTTTGTCATTAGGGGTCACAAGAACTGGAGGACTAAACCTGACCTAAAACCAGCACTAAAACCACAGACTGTATGTATAAATGGACATAGTTAACCTGCTAGCTGCTGTGTTCCAAACAGGGAGTGAGCATGGGCGCACTTCGGCTCCATCAGCTCTGGCTAAAATTCACTTTACTCTGAAAAAACGTGGCCCCTCTCTCTGTAACTGCTGCTGTCAGACTTGTCATTTTGGTCTTAAAATGTTTGTATTTACCCGCTCTACATGATCCTGGGGTTTTATTTTGCTATTTTTTTTCTGTAAATCAAGATATGTTATCTACCTCAACAGCATCGCTCTGGATTGGGTTGTTGGTTGACACACTCAAATTTACAAATATGGTCCCTGGTTGCAGATTAGCCGCTATAACTGCTAACCTCGATGAGCTGCATTTGACTAGAGCTGAACGCTATGGGTGACGTCACTCTCACTTAGTCCACTTCTTTATACAGGATATGAGTTAACTTGCAATATGTTTCTATCAAAGACTTGTCTAAACTTGACCACAGACTGCAGAGCTAATACAAGAAGGAATAAAGACAAAAACACAAAATATAACCTTATACTTTCATCCTGATACTAAACCCACTAATGGTTCAAATGTTTGTATTTAGCTTAAAACAGCTGTAATAAAAAACAGACGTGATCAGTTGTGACAGCGGTGCGTTGAGTGTAAACGTGTTAAATCTGATTCTCTGACCCACGAGGCGTTCACTGACACTTCTGCTTGGCCCTCCCTGTGCTGAGGAAATTACATCTGACATAATGAATTTAAATTAACATCAGGGCCAGAGGAGCAGAGCCAGAGGAGCAAAGGAGCAAAGCCAGAGCAGCAGACAAGAGCAGAGCCAGATGAGCATACAGAAGCAGAGCCAGAGGAGAGGAGGGGCAAAGCCAGAGCAGCAGACAGGAGCAGAGCCAGAGGAGCAGAGCCAGAGGAGCAGACAGGAGCAGAGCCAGAGGAGCAGACAGGAGCAGAGCCAGAGGAGCAGAACCAGTGGAGCAAAGCCAGAGAAAACTCTGGAACTGGAGTCTGAATTTTTTGAATAACCACCGTAAGTACAACCCCCGGGGGGCGGAGATAGGGGGTAGGGGAAAATAGACATTTTCAGAGCAATCAAACCTCAAATCCAGAACTATACAGGATTACTGAAACATGCAGGACTCAGTGTAAATACACCTCAGTGTCATGATGAGGAGACATTGTTGCAACATGGGTAAGTCGATTATAATGAACATGTTTAACATGTCGGCTGACAGCTCAAACAGAATGAGCAGCAGTAAGAATTGAAACAAATATTTTTATTTTTGTCTTGTTATCTTCAGCCTGTAGCCTTGAGGTCCTGACGACCTGAGGTCCGTCCATTGTAGCAAATATACCGTCTATGGTATTAACCCGCTCTACATTATCCTGGTGTTTTTATTTCACTATTTTGTCCATAAATCAAGATATAAACATTAATAACAGACCAATCAGGTGCCTTCTTTCCCCTTATTTCACTATTTTGTCCATAAATCAAGATATAAACATTAATAACAGACCAATCAGGTGCCTTCTTTCCCCCAAGGTTGCTCTGCTAGCGTTAGCAACAGGTTTCTAAGTGCCTGCTCCCTGCTAAACCAGCAGGGGCATTACCTTCAACAGTATTGCTGTGGATTGGCTCTTTGGTTGCTATGATACTTGCAATTGGAATTCCAAACATGGAGCTCGGCTCCAAATTGGCTGCTATAACTGCTAACCTCGATGAGCTGGAGCCGGACGCTGTGGCTGGTGTCACTTCTTTACACAGTCTATGAGTAAAACTATTATTTATATTCACAACAGATTTTATCCCACCAAAGTCAAAATGAGAGAATTATCCAAACCTGTCACACACACTTTAGCCCAAATGAAAACAGTATTTTTAGATTACAGCTCAGAAATAACTTCTTACCTTCCACGAGGATGAACTGCACTGGGGGCGTGTGGTGGCTCCGGTCCAGATCCTGGTCCTGGTTTTGGTCCTGGTCTTGGTCCAGGTCTTGGTCTTGGTTCGGTCTTCTCACAGACAGTCTGTAGACCTCCGTCCCGGCTTTGGCGTCTGGACTCACAGCGCTCAGGTACGGAGAGGGGAACATGGACCAGGTGAGGGGGTGGGGCTTAGAGAGGAGCAGGGAGACATGGGACAGATACCACTCTGCACCTGAAGAGAGAAAGAGAAAAGAGAAAGAGAGAAGGCAGAGAGAAGGAGATGGAGATAGGGAGGGGGGAGAGAGAAAAAAGGAAAAGAGGGAGGGGGGAGAGAGAAGGAGATGGAGAGAGAGAGGGGTGAGAGAGAAGGAGATGGAGAGAGAGGGGGAGGAGGGAAATAGAAGAGAGAAAGAGGGGGGATGGAGAGGAAGGGCAGATAGAGAGAGAGTATGTATGAGTAGCAGATTATTACAGTATTTTTTTTGTTGATGACACAAGTGAAATTTGGCCTCAAATAAAAAAGTGCCTTTGACGAAGTCTTTACACCTGAGTGTGACTCTGGACCAGCGAAGGCAGCTGATCTATGACCATGTACTAGAATACATACTCAGAATACTCATTCTGAGTAACTGTATTCTGGTACAGTTACTCTTTCATTTGGTGGTATTCAGATTACAGTTACTTTTCTAAAATCAAAGGAATACATTGTGGTATTTGATCATGTACTTTAGGCTTTAAACGGCACAGAATCAGTGAGACAAATATAAAAGTGAGGCAGATGAGATTTGTGATGGAAATGCAGAACAAACAGAAACATACAGCTGTTTTTAATCCTATGGTACATTTTTACTACCATTTACATGTGACTCTGTGTAAAAGTATTCAGTGTATTCAGAATACAGTACTCTGATTGGACCATGTATCATGATGCATTACAAAATACATTTTACTGCAGGTATTCAATATTCTATAACTGAATACATTTTTAAAGTATTCTTCCATCACTGATTATACCAACACACACACTCTCTTTCTCTCCCTTCCCTCTCTCTCTCCCCCCTCTCTCCCCCCATCCCTCCCCCCTCTCTCTTTGACCTCTCTCTCTCCCTTCCCCCTCTCTCTCCCTCCTCTCTCTCTCTCTCCCCCCTCTCTCTTTCTGTAACAATATAATGTAATAACAATGTGTTGCTTTTCAGATTCACAGAAAACCAATGAAACATGAATAAAAAAGGAACCAGAGAAACCACCATGTGTGTCAGATGCCCTCCCATCCTCCCATCCGTATCCCAGTGCATCAGATGCCCTCCCATCCTGTTGTCAGTTGAAAGGACTTTAAGATATAAGATTAATATGACAAGTTTGTGGAGCTGATCCCAAACATATGTGAATCATAAGTTTGCAGATTTCTTTCTAAAACAGTCAATCTCTTGTAGAGTTGGTTATTTCGTTTCTTTTGTTCATGTTTTGGTTCAAAGCTGTGACCTCGTTTCGGCTCAAATCAATAAAAGCATTTCCAGTGTAAAACCCGCAACAATAAAATCTCCGTTTGTTGATCCTTCAAAGTAAAAGTCCCCAGACACACACAGAAATCCTTCTTCTGAGGAGCCGCTTTAATCTGGTTTGAATGGTGCTCTGAAGCGCCGAGTCTGGTTACGATCCACGAAGCTCTTTGTTTCTAGAGGCTCAGAGCCACACACAAAGAGGAGGAGGATTCATCTGTTTATGGCTCAAATCAACCAACAAAACAATCAAAGGACTTTTGTCTTTTACACATTTTTCTGTGAGAATTATTGAAATGAAATCTGCCAAAGACAAACAGAACAAAACATAGACCATGGTTGGACTAAACCAGGACTAAACCAGGTCTAAACCAGGTCTTAACCAGGTCTGAACCAGGACTAAACCAGGCCTAAATGAGGACATAGACAGGTCTAAACCAAGACTAAACCAGAGCTAAACCAGGTCTAAACCAGGACTAAAGCAGGACTAAAGCAGGACTAAAGCAGGACTAAAGCAGGACTAAAGCAGGACTAAAGCAGGACTAAAGCAGGACTAAAGCAGGACTAAAGCAGGACTAAAGCAGGACTAAAGCAGGACTAAAGCAGGACTAAACCAGGTCTGAACAAGGACTAAACCAGGTCTAAACCAGGACTAAAGCAGGACTAAACCAAGGGTATACCGGGACTAAACTGTAACTAAACCAGTACTGAACCAAGGCTAAACCAGGCAGTGGCGGTCCATCAGGGCCAGCAAGGCCTTCTCTGCTGGTCTAAACATGCTCAGAAAAGTGAATTTATTTTATTTTATTTTCATAAATATGTAAACAAAAATATTCTCTGTTCTCTTTATGTCAAATATCCACTTAGTTGAGTGGCTTCCGATGTTGTTTATTGTGATAGAGTTTTTATCCAATTATATTTCAGCTAGCTTGTGTTGTGGCCTTCAGAATAAACAGAGCAGGCCCCGTCCACTGTAAGTAGACACAGGCACAGTCAGTTTCAATAGCCAATCAGATCTCGATTCTGCAAGCCAGGTCCAGCTAGAAAGTCTTAAGCTGAACTGAACATGTACGTGTCCCATGATTGGATAAGCACCTGCTAAAGCCTGAAAGGCAGCAGTTTGCAGAATGTTGAACTAATCCCGGGGATCCAACAGCTATTGCTGTATTTTTAACCCATAATGGCGGAAGGAGGAGAAGAGATTGATCTGGTTGCAGATATACTTTCCACACCATTTTCAAGACGGGCCTTTCACAAAAAGCTGGATATTATAAGAAGAGGTCAGCCAAGCCCTGTGCTAGCTAACCTGTCCCAGCAAGGAAAAGGTTTTTTCCGTCATATCCACACAAGCAACTATGAACTGTACCCGTGGCTCACAGCTTCTGAGAAATGCTGCAAATTGTACTGTTGTTGTACGGCTGTGCACATACAAGTTACGGTGCGTTTTTAAACGCACCGTAACTTGTAAAACTTGAAAAAAAAAGTGGAGACACTGGAGTGGACCTGCAGCTCAGCGAACAGGTAGGGAGACGGAGCTCCACAATGAAAAAGTGAGTTTATAATGTTAATAACGTGGCGCATTGAAGTCACCTCAGTTAAAACTGCACTAAATAGTATCTGTGAACTTAGTTTCCTACTCTTAATTGTGAATGCAATGCAGCTTATTGGTTTTAAATGCTCCTGAAATTAAGTGTTGCTTGACTAGCCTATGCTGAGGTGATGTTGTAATGTGCAAGTGGGACGTCACTGAAGGCCCAAGGGTGAAATGCACGGCCCGCCACTGAAACCAGGCCTAAATCAGGACTAAACCAGGACTATACCAGGACTAAATCTAGACTAAACTAGGTCTAAATTAGTCCTTAATGGAGACTAAACCAGGACTAAACCAGCACTAAACCAGAACTAAACCAGGACTAATTCAGAATGTAACTGGGACGGACACAGGACTAGTCCATTTTACACTAGAGACACACTGAAGACATGTTTATCCATCTCCTCTGTGGGTTTAAATGCCCTGCGAGTGTGCACGTGAGGAGCGTGCGCAAGAAGAGCGTGCACATGAGGAGAGTGTGTACTTTAAGCATCTTTATGCCAGTGGTTCTCAAACTGTGGTACTACTTCAGAATTTAGAATCAATCCACATTTTGTCATCTTTTGGGTCAGTCCCTATTTAAACGAGTACCACTCATGTAGTCCTGCTTTAGACCTGGTTTAGTCCTAGTTTAGACTTGGATTAGTCCTGCATAGTAATGAAAAATTAGCACTGTTGCCATAGTAATTAACATCAAAATATATCTTCTAAATGGTCAAAAGTCCTCAAAATGGCTCCTATGATCAGGAACATGTGACTATATAGGACTCACCCTTCCTTTACAAATGTGCATGTGGTGAGCGTGCACGTGAGTAAAAGTGCACGTTAAGAGAGTGCAAGTTGGGTTTGGAGCATGCACATGTACATGAGCATGCACGTGTACATGAGTGTGCACGTGTACATGTCCACAGACCACTGCTCCCTCGTGAACTCTCACAGGACCCAAACTCAGAGAAGGACATGGAAAACACATTAAGTCTGTGGACTAGACCAGGACAAGACCAGGACTATAACTGGACTCTGTGGTCAAAACTGGGTCTTTCTGGGGTCTTTTGGTGGGTCTATGGACAAGATCTGGACTATAACTGGTATTTGTGATCTAAACGGGGTCTTATCGGGTCTTTTTGTGGGTCTGTGGACCCCCCCCTTCCTCTCCCTCATTCCTCTTTGTATTTCCAGTATCGTTCTGATGTAACTCTGCCGTCAGCTGCTCTGTGGACATTTCCATGTTTTATTCATATCCTCCTCCACTCAGAGAGATCGCGACTCAAACCCACAACCTCCTGGTGAGAGGGAGGAGACAGGATAACCACTCTGCCACAGTGGAGAGGTGCATGTCAGATCATAAGAATGTTTGAAGTGAACGCCAAAGGATCAACGCTGCAGAACCAGAGGAGAGAGGGAGAGGGAGAAGGTGGGAGACACCGGAAGAGAGGAGAGGAGGGAAAGAGGGAGAGATAGGGGTGAAGGGATGGAGGGAGAGGAGAGAAGGGCAGAGAGAAAATAGGACAAGAGGAGGGGAGAGATGGAGAGAGAGGGAGAGAGAGAGAGAGAGAGAGAGAGAGAGAGAGAGAGAAAGAAAGAAAGAGAGGGAGAGATATAAAAAGAAGGTCTTATAATGTTGGACATTCAGGGGTTTTGATGAGAGCCAGTCTGGAGGATTTTGTCTTGTCTCTGTGACAAATGGAAACAAATTCTTTTGCACAATGACACAATGCCAGTCCTGTCTGCTCCTGTCTGCTCCTGTCTGCTCCTGTCTGCTCCTGACAGCTCTTGCCTGCTCCTGCCTGCTCCTGTCTGCTCCTGTCTGCTCCTGTCTGCTCATGCTTGCTCCTGCCTGCTCCTGTCTGCTCCTCTGTTGTCTGAATTATAAACATAAATATTCAGATGTCGGACTTTTGTCAGACATGAGACCCTAAAGCAGTAAAAGTTTAATGTGTTTGTGTTTTATTTATGTGGACAGCTGTTTCTGTCACAGCACCTCCCACTGCCCCACGGAGGCTCAGCCAGTACTACAGGCAAAGTACTTTTACTACAAACTGTACTCAGTGAGAAGTATCCTCTGCTCTGACCCTCTCCTCTGTATCCTCCGTTCCTCTGACTCTCTGCTCCTCTTACCCTTTCCTCTGCTCCTCTGATCCTCTCCTCTGCCCCTCTCCTCTCCTCCTCTGCCCCTCTCCTCTGCTGCATCTGACCCTCTCCTCTGCTGCATCTGACCTTCTCCTCTGCTCCTCTCCTCTCCTCCTCTGACCCTCTCTTCTGTATCTTCCGTTCCTCTGACCCTCTGCTCCTCTGACCCTCTCCTCTCCTCCTCTGACCCTCTCTTCTGTATCCTCCGCTCCTCTGACCCTCTGCTCCTCTGACCCTCTCCTCTCCTCCTCTGACCCTCTCTTCTGTATCCTCCGCTCCTCTGACCCTCTGCTCCTCTGACCCTTGCCTCTGCTCCTCTGGCCCTCTCCTCTGCTTCTCTGACCCTCTCCTCTGCATCCTCCATTACTCTGACCCTCTTTTCTGCTCCTCTGACCCTCTCCTCTGCTCCTCTGTATCTTTTGTATACTGTATTCAAATTGTCATCCACAGAACTGGTCCATGTTGTAGATCTGAGTCAGACTTGACCTGGACTTTTAAAAGAGAGAGCGAGTAGGAGATACAGGGGGAGAAGTGAGAGAGAGGAGGGAGAGGAGAGAGATAGAGAGAGGGGAGAAAGGGATAAGGAGAGGCAAAGGGAGGAGGGAGAGATCGAGAGTGGAAGGTAAAGAAGGAGAGGGTGAGGAATGGGAGAGAGAGAGTGGAAGTAAAGAGAAATATTGATAAAGGGAGGGAGGAAAAATATGATAGAGAGAGAAAGAGGAGAGAGATACAAAGCTGTGACAGCAGCAGACGTTCTCCTTTGTGACAGAACAAAAGTGGATTATCTCTGAGCCTGAGTTTCACACATAAATATGCCATTCGCTACATTACAAAACATGAACAAAAAATGAGAGGAGCTGACAGGACAACATCTGAGCAGAACAAATAGACTACTGGCATTATGTCTCACTGGGTTCATCACTCCCTGCTGGACTCCCTGCCGTACTCCTTGCTGGCCATCACCTTGGTGTCAGTCATTAAGGATAAGTATAAAAAAGTGGGCAGTTTGGACAATTAAAGGCGATTCGTGTTGGCAAGTGTGATCTCCAAACACTAGCGCTAGATCAGAGAGGCTGTCGAGGTCCGCAAATGAGATCCAAGGAACATGAACTGAGACGAGAGAGCATACACCTTATCACACACATGCTGTCCTGGAGAAGGCATCAGACAGTAGGGGGCATGAGCTTCACCTACTGTCTAACAATCACTACGCCACTACACCATCAGTACACTAGGTAACACTTATGGAATTACCTCTACATTGGTGAAGTAGGTATAAACCATGGGTCTATTCAAATAACTGGATAGGTTATTGCTGCTTACAGTTGTCTCGAGTTGGACTAGAGGCCACTCATTGGTACTACAATGAAAAAATCCCTCCTGCCCAGAAAGGATTTTTCTCATAGAGTTAAGTGTAATCACAAACTGCTTGTGTTCGGCTGACAGGGACTGACAGGGACTGACAGGGCTCCTACAGCTTTCACAAAAGTCCAATTTTGTGTCGATTTTTATTTATTTTATTTTAAAATCATTTAAAGTGAAATGAGAACTACGTAAATTTGCAGTTTTCTGATCAAAAATGTATAAAAAAGGGTGCATCCTGCCTCTAGTGGTCACTGCCAATTTCATGTAGTAGGTGACATCACACAGGACTGCCCTGATTACAGCCAGAAGTGTGGACACCTGTTAGACCAATCACACTGCTCCTTATACCTCCAGACCTCGCCCCACAATGTGTCAATGTAAAAAAATAAAAATAAATAGGACTAAACCAGGACTTAACCAGGATTTAACCAGGACTAAACTAGAATTGAACCAGGACTAAACTGGGGCTGTAAAGAAGGACTAACCCAGGAATTAACCAGGACTAAACTAGAACTGAACCACAATTTAAACAGAACTAAACCAGAACTTTTAACCAGGACTAAACCAGGGTTTAACCAAAACTAAACCAGGACTAACCCAGGACTAAACCAGGATTTAACCAAAACTAAACCAGGACTAACCCAGGATTTAACCAGGATTTAACCAAAACTAAACCAGGACTAACTCAGGACTTAACCAGGGTTTAACCAATACTAAACCAGGACTAACTCAGGACTTAACCAGGGTTTAACCAAAACTAAACCAGGACTAAACCAGGGTTTAACCAAAACTAAACCAAAACTAAACCAGGACTAAAGCAGGACTAAAGCAGGACTAAAGCAGGACTAAAGCAGGGTTTAACCAAAACTAAACCAGGTCTAACCTAGGATTAAGCCAGGGTTTAACCAATACTAATCCAGAATTTAACCAGGACTATACCAGGACTAAAACAGGATTTAACCAATACTAAACCAGGACTCAATCAGAACTTAACCAGGATTTAACCAGGAATAAACTAGAACCCAACTAGAATTTAACTAGGACTAAAAAATCACTAAAATAGGATTTAACAAGGACTAAACTAGAACTCAACCAGGATTTAACTGGGACTAAACCAGGACTAGATGTGTGCTGTACGGTGAGAATGTTGGTCTAGTTCAGTTGACGTCTTTTCTTTGAGTTTTAATGAAGGGCTGATATTCCCATGATGCTTTGCTCCTTGTTAGCGGCTGTGCTGGCACTAATTAAACCTGAGCCTTTGATCCAGAGTTATCAGAAAATGAGCCGTTAGCCGTTAGCGCTCAGGTGATCTTTGTACAAAGCTGTTAATGGTTTTAATGAGAGGGGTTCAGAAGGAGCAGAAGAGACTGACTCAGAGGTTTGAGGTTAGATTTAATAAAGAGGTTTATAAAGGAGTTAGGAGCTCTGCGGTCAACAGGGCCCGGAGAGATCGCTAAATTACTTAAACATGGATGAATCTAAAACCTCTTCAGGCATGTTTTTGGTGAGGGAACAATGTTAGAACATAGGAGAAAGCAACATTTTGCAGAATACCCCCTCTTTAAAGGGCCCATATTACACTATCCTCTGATCTCTGTTGTTTCTTCATCACAAACAGACCTGGAGTTGTCTTTTGTTTCATTCACACATGTTTAACACACAAAGCCTGCATATTTAGGCTGAGTTCTTCTCTCAAACTGAAAACAGTCTGTTCCACCTTGTGATGTCATGGGGGCATACAGGAAGTGCTCCACTGTGTTTTTAAACTCCATACACCTTCACTAGAATCATTTGGATGATTTCAGCCCTGGAATTGCCAATCTCTACTGAACTAAAGGTAAAAGGAGCTGTTGACTTGAAAATGACCATTTCATGACATCACAAGGTGGAACAGAGCATTTTGAGCTTTGGAGATGTAGACAGACTAATAATAAAGTGTTACTCAAACGTGTGAATGAAACAAAACACAACTCCAGGTCTGTTCTTGAGGAGCATTATAACATGACTTAAAGCTCACAAGAGTCCATTATATGAGCTCAAAGAAAAAATTAGAACATGGCTTAAAGCTCACAAGAGTCAGTTTTGTGTAATATAGGACCTTTAAAACAGTAACAGCTCCTAAGGAACCACATCTGTCGAGGTTCAGATTCATTAAAATCTGAATGATCTGTTTGTTTGATATAAACTCTCACAGAGGGTTGCCATGACGGTGCTCGGTGTTGTCAGCATTGGACAACAAAACGAATGAAGACCTAAGCCCCACTCCAGTGCTGTGATTGGCAGCTGCGGTCAGAGGTCAGGATTGTGGGGAAACAAAGATGGCAGAGAGAAAGAGGAGAGGGGAGAAAGGCACCGGGGCATCTGGTGTAAAGGAGGGCATAAGAGAAACAGGATAAACTCCACAGGGGGTGCCAGAGGGCAAAGGGCTAGGTTTACTCAGTGTTTTGGCAAAGGTCAGACCAGTAAGGCACGGTTTGGTTTAGTTCAGATTCTAATGAGATGAGATGTTTTTTCTAAAGACCAGGATAATTTGTGAAAACTGTGAAGAGAGTTTGGATGTGATAATCCTGGTGTAGACCTGTTTTAGTCTTGGTTTAGTCCTGTGTAGTCCTGCTTTAGTCCTGATTTAGTCCTGGTTTAGTCCTGGTGTAGTCCTGGTGTAGTCCTGGTTTAGTCATGGTATAAAATCCTGAATTTAAATAATTGGGTTAAAGGTTCTTGTGAGACTTGAGAGTAGATGACCTCTACTGCTGTGCCCTCCCATCCTCCTGTATCCCTGTGTCAGATGCCCATCCATCCTCCTGTATCCCTGTGTGTCAGATGCCCTCCCTGTGTGTCAGTCAGTCTTCCCTCCGCTCTCATCAGGACAGTTACACATCTAAAGTAATAAACCTGTGATAATCTGGGCTGCATCCTGCTGTCTCTGTGTCATTAAAAACAGAAATCATTTTAATCCCAATTTGAAAATCACTATAATGTCACTGACGGATCACAGCCTTTCCCAGGACATGACACTAATCCCAGACAAGAGCAGAGCTAGAGGAGTAGAGCCAGAGGAGCAGAGCCATAGGAGCAGACAGGAGCAGAGCCAGAGGGGCAGAGCCAGAGGAGCAGAGCCAGAGGAGCAATGCCAGAGGAGCAGAGCCAGAGGAGCAGGACTTTTAAACGTCTGCTCTTACATTGGACCATCACATGCAGTGATGATCCAATGTAAGAGTCCAGTGTTGTGTGAATAATGTGTGTATTGTTGTACCGTGTGCACACAGCTGAAATTGTGATCATGTTAGTTCACTGTCCCTGTGTTTAATGTTGTACAGAGCCACGGGGCGTTTACTGGACCTGGGAATTCTCACGTCTGCATCATCTGAGCCACAAATACAAGTGTCCTGTAATGTGTTCAAGACCACACACACAGACATCCCATAATAATCTGAACCGTAAACACATTGGATAATCTGAAACCATCTGAAGAGTAACACTGACCATCCAAAGCCCATAATCCCAGTGTATAATCCCTCTGTTTAATCTGATCATAAACTAATCATGTAATAATAATCTAATGTGTCTGTGTGAACATGGACGTGGCCTGGAAGCTGTTACACACCACACTGCACGGCAGCCATTTTGGATCCAAACTTTTTATCAGGCAAACTTTATGATCCACCATAGACTGCATAAAGAAGTGACCGTGTTCGGCTCCAAATGAAGCGCACTGAGGCTAGCAGTTATAGCGGCTAAGCTGGCTATTGGTATTTCTGACCGCCAGTATCATAGCAACCAAAGAGCCAATCCAGAGCAAAGCTGTTGAAGGTAACGCCCCTTCTCGCCCACACATCTGGTTTAACAGGGAGCAGACACTTAGCAATGCCGTCAATCAAACCTGTTGCTAACGCTAGCTGGAGCGACCTCGAGGGAAAAGAAGGCGTCTAATTTGTCTGTTATTAATGTTCATATCTTGATTTATGGACACAATAGTGAAATAAAAAACACCAGGATTATGTAGAGCGGGTTAATACGAACATTTTAAGACCAGAATGACAAGGCTCACGGGCAGTTACAGAGAGAGGAGCCACAGTTTTTCTTTAGAAAGTGAATTGGAGTCAATGGAGCAGGGATCGCGCTCATGCTCACTTCCTGTTTGGAATGCGCCGGCTCGCGGGTTAGCTATGTACATGTTTTTTTAATTATTCTTTTGGAGAAAAATATGATTAGTGAGTTTTAAATCTGTGCCATCTGCCAAATCGGATCTGCTCAGAGGAGATCCACAGGGAGTTCAGATCATAGTGAGATTAGAACCAGAAACCACATAGACTAACTGCACTGTTACATTATCTGTACTTCATTTTTCATTCTTTTATATTTGAATGCTGCTTTTATTCTTTGGTGGAGCTCAAATATCTGTGTGTGATGTGTCTTTTGAGCTGCACACATCACATCTGTCTCATGGGATTTTTCTGTATTTAAAAACAGAACATAAAGCTTCACAATGTAACTTTTCTGCTGGAGGTTCTCATCGGTTAGTTTTCATCTGCTTCCTCTCAGAGACCATGACCAAAATGAACCCAGAATAAAACTGGAACAATACAGGAGACTGGAGCCATCTTTGGTCTTGGTTCAGTTCTGGTTTAGTCTTAGTTTAGTCTGGTTTAGTCTTGGTTTAGTGTTGGTTCAATCCTGGTTCAGTCCTGGTTTAGGACTCATTTAGTCCTGGTGTCACTTTGGCCTTGGTTTAATCCAGTTAAAGTCCTGGTTTAGTCCCGGTCTCTGTGATGCTAAAAGGGTTAATACTAGAGCTAATGAAGAGCTCAGTTAAATAAGTGCAGTTCAAGATAACAGCGCTAGCTTCATTCATTATCTGTCCTTTTTTATACTTTCTTTTTCCATCCTCCTCCTTCCTTACTGTGCTCTTCCCTCTCCTCTCTCTCTCCCTCATTCTCTCTGTCTCTCTCTGTCTTTATCCTCTGCCCCTTCACTCTTTCTCATCTGCCTCCCCTTCACTCTCTCTCCCCCTCCTTCTCTCTCTCCTCTGCCCCTTCACTCTCTCCCTCTCTCCTCCCCTCTCTCTCTCCCCCTCACTCTCTCCCTCACTCTCCCCCTCTCTCTCTCTTCCTCAATCTGTCCCTCCCCTTCTCTCTCTCTCTCCCTCACTCTCTTCCTTCCCACCCTCTCTCTCTCTCTCTCTCCACCTCTCTCTCTCTCCCTCACTCTCTCCCTGTCTCTCACAGTGGCTCAGTGGTTTAGCAATCTCCCTGTTACTGGAAGGATGTTGGTCTGATGTGTGCAGTGTTCATTGTTTCATTCATTTGATCTGCACCACATCAAAACTGGGACTGAAATTTGAACTAAACCTGGACTAGACCAGAGCTAGACAGGATTAACAGAACTAAACCAAGTATAGATCATGACTAAACTGGGCTCAAACCAGGGCTAGACCAGGACTAAACCAGGACTAAACCAGGACTAAACCAGGACTAAACCAAGACTAAACCAGAACTAAACCAGGACTAAACCAGGACTAAACCAGGACTTAGTCCCAATTAAGTCCTGGTTTAGTTCTGCTTTAGTCCTGGTTTAGTGCTGATCTGTTCCCCAGTTTAGTCCGGCTATGGATCAGTCTCTTGTGTTCCTGTGTATCAGATGCCCTCCCATCCTCCTGTATCCATGTGTGTCAGATGCCCTCCCTGTGTGTTAGACTGAGATGGGGGCAGGTGAGTTGTCTTGTGGATTTGGAACACGACTGTCATGGTCAGTAAGTGAGACACTTGATGCAAGAGAAAACTGGGGCAAACATGTTCAGATGCCCTCCCTGTGTGTCAGATGCCCTCCCAGAGTGTCAGATGCCCTCCCTGCATGTCAGATGCCCTCCCTGTGGAGGCCCTCCCCCAGGATTATACAAAAAATAGATCCCAAATCGAAACAGAACACCAAACATAGACAATAAAAAGGAAGTGACAAAGTGATGGACCAGAGGAGACAAGGTGAGAGAAAGTGGGACACGAAAAGACCCCGAAGCCATCTGTAACCAGGTCTTAAACCAGACCAGGGCCAGACCAGGACCAGACCAGGACCAGACCAGGACCAGACCAGGACCAGACCAGGACCAGAACCGGACCAGACCCAGACCACTAAACCAGGACCAAGACCAGGACCAGACAGGACCAGAACCGAGACCAGACGAGACCAGGACCGGGACCGGGACCAGGACCTGACCAGGACCTGACCAGGACCAGACCAGGACCAGACCAGGACCAGACTAGGACCAGACCAGGACCAGACCAGGACCAGACTAGGACCAGACCAGGACCAGACCAGGACCAGGACAGGAATGGACAAGACCAGGACAGGACCAGAACCAAGACCAGAACCAAGACCAAAACCAAGACCAGGACTGGAGGCCAGAGACCAGACCAGAGATCAGATTAGAGACCGGAAACAGGACCAGGAAGGAGAAGGGAGAGAGGGAGTAGAGGAAGGAGGAAAGGAGTGAAAGAGGAGAGAGGGACAGAGAGAAAGGAGATGGACTTGTAGGAGAGGGAGGAGAGGTGATGAGAGAAGGAAGAAAGGAGAGAAGGAGAGGAGAGAGGACTGAAAGAGGAGAGAGGGTGGGAGAGGGAGATGGGAGTGAGGGAGGAGAAGAGGTGATGAGAGAATGAGGAAAGGAGAGAGGAGATGAGTGAAAGAGGAGAGAGGGAGAGAGAGGTGGAGGAGGGAGAGAAGAGGTGATGACAGAAGGGTGAAAGGAGAGGGGGAGGAGAGGAGGTTGCCAACAGTCTGGATCATGGCTCTGTAACAGGATTGTTCACACTCAGAGATTGTGTTGAACTTTGAATGATGTCACTCAGAGTCTTTGTCTCCACTGTGGCCCAAACAACCTTCAGGATCCACACTATACTTTAATATAATTTTAAAATGAAACTCAACAGCCAAAGTGGACAACTCAAATAGTGTTACAGAAGGTTGCAAAAGTATTGAAAATCAGCTCCTTATTCATTTGAGCAGGTATCGATTTTCAAACAGTCCCATTCACAAAACAGACATGAACTCAGCTTAAATATGCAGGGTTTGTGTGTTAAACATGTGTGAATGAAACAAAACACAACTCCAGGTCTGTTTGTGATGAGGAAACAACATTAGAACAGGGCAGAAAATAGAGTCATATGGGCCTTTAATTTGAACTCTCCTTAAGTCTCCCTAAGTTTTTCAGGTCAGGGGTATTTGTCTTAAAAAAAAAAAAAAACACCTACGAATTTTGGAGAAACAGGTGTCATTTCTTGCAGTTTGTCGGGTTAGATGAGATTTATAGATTCCATTGGCCTGGAGTGTGTCAAATATTAGCACAATTTTAAAGTTTTCCCTCATGACGTGTATAGTAACTCTGTGCTACACTCTGGCTTCATCAAATTACAAAACATATTGGATCTTATTACTAGGCCTGGCACGATGAAGATGTCATGACGATTATGTCAAGATGATGATGTCACCAGACTTGGAGAGACTTATCCATGTATTTGTCTCCAGTAGGTTAGACTACTGTAACGTTCTGCTCACTGGCCTCTCCAAACGAGCATTAAGACAGCTGCAGTACATCGAGAACACTGCTGCTCGGGTCCTGACTAGAATCAGGAAGTGCTTCACACATGTGTCCTGTGCTCAGGTCTGTGGCTCCTGTGGCTCAGAGAATAGACTTTAAAGCAACTCTGCTTGTTACAAGTCTCTCCATGGTCTAGCACCAAAGAACATCTCCCACATGTTAGTGCCATTAGAACCATCTCTCACACTCTGAGGCCTTCAGGGACCGGCCTCCTGCTGGTGTCCAGAGTCAGGACTAAACCAGAACTAAACCAGGACTAAACCAGGACTAAACCAGGACTAAACCAGGACTAAACCAGGACTAAACATGGGGAATCAGCATTTCAGTTTTATACAGCTAAAACCTGGAACAGTCTCCCTGAAAATGTGAGACAGGCCTCTACTTTGTTTAAATCTAGGCTCCAAACAGTTCTATTTAGCTGTGCATATGAGTGAAAGGTTTTTATTCTGCCTCTTCTCTCTTAATGTTCATTTTATGATGATTATTTGAGATTATTTATGTTTTGATGTTGATGTTGATGTTTTGTTGTATTGTGATTTTAATGTCTCTCTTATTCTGTAAAGCACTTTGAATGACTTTGTGTACAAATTGTGCTATACGAATAAACTTGCCTTGTCATTATATGAACGCTGGAACAAGAGATTTTGGGGCTCAGTATTTATCGTGTGTACAGTTTCTTTGCAATAGTGTTGAGCTTTTTGCCATTTTGATGTAATAAGGTCAGATTTGAGCTGTGGGGGGAAGACTTCAGTGGCTAAATATTGGTTCATTCTGCTGTTTATCTGTCACAGCTCATTTCTTTTAATGAGACTGTCTGTTTAAACTGGTTCACTGGGAGTATCCTGCATTCTTTTTACTGCGTCAGTGACATAAAGTAGTTTCAATATTATCGTTTATTGCAGTATTTCTCTGTAGTGACATATTGTAGTTCAAAATGTATCGTGACAGGCCTTTTATGACTTTTTTTTCTTTTTCATAAATTCATAAGTATATGAAATGTAAAGTTGCCTAGTATCTCTGTATTTTTATATAGGGGGCGGTGATGGGAAGAATACTTTGAAAATGTATTTAGTTACAGAGTAGAGTACTGCTTCTGAATGCTCTGAACTGTTACTCTAAAGTAGTATTCAGAATATGTATTCTCGGTACATGTATTCAGTTACTTCCCAACACTGACAGAGGGATATCAGTCTGGTCTCCACTCGCTCTGTTGTGTCTCCAGCCAGAACCAAATGTGATCGTCCAATCAGATTTACTTATTTCAGTGACACAAGTGAAACAAAGTAGCTCATTGGTCACTCATCATTTACAAATAAAATGACATTTCCCTCTCCTCAGATGAACAGAGTTTAGTGCTTCTCATTCATTCTGCAGAAATCCTCCATGTTTTTTAGTCCTGTGATACTTTTGTACTTTCTTTTTCCCTCGTAAGCAGCCATATTTGTTTCGATATGGACAGACCATGCGTGTTCCTGATTGGCTAATCCACCAGTGAATCACACCCATCTGAACTCTTCGAAATGTATTGGAGAAGTGTGTATTCTGGCAACATTTATATGAGACCGTAGGATTCATAAATAAGTACGTGCTCTCATGCAGTGTGTGCCCTGATGCGGGTCGTTAATGGCCCCGTTTCCATAGTGATAGTAATTGATTATCGACCAATCAGAATGAGCCTGAGGCCAGATGTGAACCCAACACCAACGGGACAAGGTCAGACCAAGGACTGAACCAGGACTAGACCAGGACTGGGCAAAAGACAGGACCAGGACTAAACCAGAAATACACCAGGACTGGACCAGGACTGGACCAGGACTGGACCAGGACTAAACCAAGACTAGACCAGGACTGAACCAGGACTAGACCATTACTTCTAATTAATATTACTCAAGAAGAAGTACAAAGTAGTGGTCCAAGAAATGACTCAAGTAAAAAGTATTTAGGAAAAGTACAACTCAAGTAAAGGTAACTTAAAGAGTAACTGTCAGGACGTAACATCTGATTTATAATTTAAAGTGAACGTGAATGATACAAAACTGTACTGTAAAGTGAATGACAAAACAGTAAATAAGTCACGAAATGTGGTATTTTCAAACAGACCCAAAAATGAGAAAAACTAAATCATATCTGAAGGAGTTGCACAAACACAAATGTTCAAATCATCTCATATTGTTACATAAAGCTCCAGTCACTTTAGACTCACTCACAGAGGGAAGAGGAACACAACTTTTACTCAAGTAACTACTGTTACACTGTACTATTACTTGAGTAAGAGTACTGTTACACTGTCCTACATATTACTCGAGTAAGAGTACTGTTACACTGT
>KN485073.1:696-12364 GCA_000787095.1 Periophthalmodon schlosseri
TATTGATTCTGGCTCTATTCGCTATTCAGATCCAAGCATGAGTTGTGCAGGGCTTGCAATGCAGTCAGTTTTGGAGGCTTTGTACAGTGAGGTTAAAAATAGGCACATTTGATAGAGTTGACTGCCAACTTGCCGTTTGAAATTGGTCTTATGTTCAGATGTCAGAAGATGTTGGGTTGGGGTAAGTGTCAGAAATCACATTACGTAAAAATGTGCTGTTAAGTATTGAGAATGGGAGTTGGTAAGAGTTTTTTCATAGTGCAAAGTAATTAAAAATATTTCTCAACCAGTCCGAAGAATTTTCTCGATAATGATTACAAAAAATATGACAAATGGAACTCCAATCAGTTTGCATATTTACTGCACTATTTCGTGGTCTTAAATGCAGGCATTACATTATTATAGCAAATTTAGTTGCGATTTATGATGACTTGAATCCATGTTTGACGCTGATTTTCGCTTTCTATTAGAGATATTTTGACTCTCAATTTCTTAGTATTAGGCTTATCGGAAAATGGTATTCACCTTATCCCGAAAGTCGTTGGACCTTTACGTGAAATGTTTTAGAATGATCTTGATTTTTATCACAACTTGTAAAAGACAATATGATACAACTGCCATTGCCACATTCTATTGCCCCATTTTTATTATTATTATCAAACTTTTTTGTTTGTATTGGGTTTAAATGTATTTGTTTTCATTGCTATATCTTTTTATTTCTTGGTAAAATGTAACAACCAATGAACTAGTTAACAACTGACTGCTGTAGAATATCTAAAATACAATTCTTCTATCTACACCAGGACGGACCTCTGCTGTATTGGCCTAATTGTTTATAGGCAGTATTTTTTACTGCAAATGAAAGCATTTCTACAAATATAACCTCAATAACATCACATTGTATTCCAATTCAGACCTGTGTTCCAAGCTTTATTAAAGCTGTTATAGTTCTGTCAAACGTATGCAAAATGCATCTATCTGACAGACGAGCTATATTGACCACCAGTCTATGGCCCTCCACTACTACATTATGTTTCCATATGTGGCCCCTAGTGAAAAAAGTTTGGACACCCCTGATCTACACTTGTCTGGCAATCCCATTTTTATTTGTACTGTATTCCCCTACCAGATAATCTGGTCCACAGAAAATACTTTAGTTAGTTTTGAGTGGCACTTGTCAAGTTTACATTGTAGACTGGAGCCGAGTGGAGGAGGCAGATGATGTCAGCTTCAGTTCCCAGAGCGATAATGTCCCCACTTAAGCTTCTAACTGGGGTTTTTCCGGACCATTACCCAGTCCTGCTCCTCTCATAACATCCTGTCGGCAGATGGCTGTCACTTTACACAACACAAGAAAACCACATAGACCTTCAAAACATTTTGGCTCTCAGACTGCAAACTGGTTCATAGACAAAAAGATGCAATGAGATTTGTTTTGATGTTGGAAGTATAGATATTGGTGGTGAAGAGATGATTGCTGAGGTGGCTGATAGTTGTACTGTGCTCTGAGTCCCCCCCTCCCCCTTTGCTCTCCGTACTAAGTCACTCCCCCTTCAAAGTGCTATCACATTATAATCGGCATGCATTCCACTAATGAAACTACGGCACATTGTATCAGGTTTGTGAAGCTGTAGTGTATTGTCTTGTATCATGTTTTTGTATATTTATGGAAAATTGCCATGCGGGAACATGGGTGACATAGGCATATGAGCTGAGCATTGGACAGAAACCTACTGCTACCGTAAGGAGGATTTGAATAGGACCCAGGAGAGATCGCTAAATTACTCAAACATTGAGAAATCAAAATTGTTCCCTCATCAAAACATGCCTGAAAAGACAGGGATGTTTTTGATGACGGAACAATGTTATAATATGGTAAAAGCATAATACCCCCTCTTTAAAGACTTGATATTTTAAGAGACTTCGGGTGTTGAATATTCATGTACCCATTTAGCCATTTTGACAAAGTTACAAGTACCCCAAAAGTTATGTAAGGAATTAGAATTGAATTTCCCAAAAGATTTACAGATCTACAGGGTTAGTAATCTTTTATCCAGAATCGGATATTTTGTTGCTTGTAGAGGAAATTTTGGTACTTCAAAAATTGCAGCCTTCAAATTGCGATTAATCTTGTAACCATAGCATCTATGTGTTTTTGTGGTGATGCACGGTGATGCACACTGATGCCAGTAGCAGTTGGTGTTGCTTATATGTTGTTGCTCCATATTTTGACGATCTCTTTTATTAGATCTGAGAGCAAACACCAACCTAAAAGTGAGAATTTTGCTATTGAACCATCAAAAACGATTTCAATCAGTTTGCGCCTGGCTGTCAGGCCAAGCTTTCTGACTGGCAAAACAAGATGGCCAAAAGGATGCAAGCCATATCAAATCTTTGCTCGGTTGACGATGAAACACTCTCGGTAAGATTGGATTTTACTTGAAGTGCCTGCAGGCTGCGCAGATTCAACATAAGTGGACTCTGGAATTGGAGATGTCCCAACACGAGAGCCGACAAGAGATTCTTCCAAGGATACAGGCCCTTGTGGACCGAAGAGAATCCCTCCGCACTTACAGCACTGACAGTTGGAAGAATGAGTAGGGATAAGACGCTGCATATTGATGGCCTTTCATAATTCATGTGCTGCCTAAGCACTTGTGCATGGAAAGAGAAGTGTGACTGGAATAAGTAGCAATTTTTGTGTTGCATGTCTGGAATGGCATGTTGCAATTTAAAAGTTTAGTGTTTCGAAATTTTTTAGCGAAAATTTGCAATTTTACACCTGTATTACAATTATTTACCAAAAAAGTAGAGTTATCCCTTCATTAATTTGCAGTAACAACAGTTGACCGGTTTTGGCATGTTTTTGTTAGGGCTGCATGATTTTAAAAAATATGGCGATATGCGATATGGCTTTTAAGAACTGCATCATATTATTGCAATCTTTTAATGTACTTTTTAACGCAATAATTTAATTTACATTAAAACAAAAATGCCTTTTCTAGTTAAAGTCATTAATTAAATCAGACTTTTTTCATTAAAAAAACCAAAACAAAACAGCAATTTTCAGTCAGATGGAGAACCTTGATGTGATTGTGTCATATTTGTTGCAATATCGGTTATAGCATTGGTTAATATTGCAATATTGTGTTGTGTTATACAAACTTCCCATTGGACTCAGTGGGCACGGTGGCTAACACGAGTTTGTACTGGCCTCCCACATTGATTACCATACCTAAACTATGTAATATCAGATCAATATTTTTGTCTTCAGCTGCACTGCACGACACACAAAATTGCTACAGTGCAGATTGACAGGTTGTTTACATTTAGCTTCTTACATTCTTGTAACTATCGTTACTAGAGATAAACCGATGTGGGTTTTTTCATGGCGGATACCTATCGTTTAGAATCCAGAGAATATGATGGCTTATAAGCTCTGCCGATATTTTTGGGCCTATATGTAGGGCAGCTTTTATTATTTCCCAAATCATCTAATTTTAAATTTACTGCAGACTCACCCACAGCCCTTTTTACCACAAGTGTATGACAAAGCTGTATAGTCACGTTTTGTGACTTCGCACTTTTCGCAGGTCAGCCAAAACAAAATATTGGTCTGTGCCAGAGATTTAAGACCAATACGCTAAAAAGTGCAAATGTTAGCCCGATATATCAACCAAACGATGTATCGGTCTATCACTAATTCTTATACTATCTATTTATTTGAACGTAATATTTTATTATTTTGCTCCTTGAAGCTTACATTTTACAACCTTAATAAACGATACAGTATAATAAAATAGATTACAGATATTGACGTTTAAATTCTGGATATCTTGAATTGTTAGGATTGTGTTGTTACCTATAATGAAGATGAACTGTAAAACTGATTAATACGCTGCACATCCCTAGTTGGCATAACATATTTAAAGAATATGCTAGCAGTCAAGATGGCCAAGGGCTGTTTCCCCATTATGAAACTCATTATCTATCTATACAAAACCATCTGCTCATTTCCTGTACACAATTGATAGCCGCAGCAGTGTTTACTATTGACCCAATGATGAAGCGATGTTGATAAGGAAGTAAAATGAATTCTCAACTCTACAGGGACGCTTGACCCTGAACGTGGATCTGGCTTTGCTATAGGCCAAACACTAAATACAATTGGGATGCTGGGATTTATGCCTGGACTGAACACCTCAGGGCTGACTACGGCCTATAAACAAACACACAAGAGGCAAAGTCATTTTTCACATGTTTAATAGGAAGGCTGTCACGACTGCTTTGAGAGAAAATTATGGGTCTATTTTTTTTTTTTTTTTTTTTTTTTTTTTTCTCCACTGTGCCAAAGGAAGGGCAGATCAACAAAATGGGGAGCAAACAGATTAAAGTAACAATTGTGGACTAACAGTATAGTAGTAGTTCTAATTCTTACAATTTTTGCAAAAACTGATACGATCATTTTAACCAATTAAGTAAAAACACACCATAGATCATCCATGAAAAAAAGATATGTGACTGTAACTCCTTTTCTAACTACCTTTCTAAGACAAATATACAATGGACAATACTTTAAACTCTACTGAGATGTTAAGTTTTATAACTCTAGTTCAATTCTTGTTCCTAAATTACCACCGTAGGCTGAAAAATGGCCCATTGTAAAACGCCTTAGGACAAGATTTAGCTTGGCGGAATGATGGTCTCTTCATGGTCAGAGAGAAAACACGACTCCAATCAGCTGTTACAATGCAATATATTTAATATTTTAGCAATTTTGAAGTTTATCTGAAGTATAATTTCAGCCTAGAAGAGTGGATTCTCTAGTTTTTGTGGCTCAACTTCTAAACTTCATACATGCACTTCCCTCTCTTCCCTATCACTGCAGCAGCAGAACAACCAACCTCCTACACTCTTTTCAGTATCTTCTTAAACAGAGGGCTGTCAGTCTGGTCACCACTCCCTCCGTTGCACCTCGAGACAGGCGCTCATCACCGAATATTTTGAACAAAATTCAATTTCTCTCACTTCAGATTAACTTCAGAGTTTAGTGCTTTGGTCAGTGATTCTGCAGAAATCCATAGTTTTTTCCGTCCCCTGTGATATATTTTTTATATATACTTATAGATATACTTTTTTCCTCATGAACAGCCATATTTGTTTTGATACGGGCCATGCGTCAATCACTCCCATCTGAACTTGGAGATTCAATGGTGACCACACTCACAATCTTCGTAAAGTATTGTAAAAGTGCGTATTCTGGATTCCAGGCAAACAGTGTCTCGGCCATAGATTAGATAACAACTCCATCACTCTCACTTCATCGCTGACATCTTTACTTGCTGCTGTCTTGGCATTAAAGTCTATCCATTAATTTTACCTTAGTTGAATTGATACAACGCTTATCTTCAATGTTTTCTCTATGCAAATCCTCCCATCTTTCCTCCACTCCCTTCTGAGTATTTCTGGTCTCCTGTCTCCTGTTCATATTCATTACCACTCATTGACATGCCAGCCCCTTATCTACATTCTTTTGAACCGTTGCTAGCTTTCTCTCTGTCCTTTCCCCCTCTGCACATCAGGTTTATCAAACAGAATGTACAGATAGGAGCATTAATAATTCATAATCGTATGTTGCAATCTAGACTTGGATTGCTTATATGTTACATGATCGCCATAGGCTCCTTGCGCCGTACAGTAAGAAAAAGATGAATCAAATATTAAAAGAACAAAATGCCTTACAGGGCAAATGGGTTTATTCTACTATGCTTCTGCGAGATATTACACCAGGGCTGGGCATCACCTCGATACATACTATACGTATCTCGGTACAATTCGATATGATATATTTCAAATTGATTTGATTATGGTTCAGTTAAAAATAGAGGCTTTTGGCCCGTTACCTAATGATCAACCATTTATCTTTCCATTTATTGAAGATTAATGAACATAACAAAGTGCATTTTGTTTAATGCATGTCACTAACTAGAAGAATGCATACAACTGTTGCATTGGTTATATCTTATTGAGCCATATTATACAAGCTCAGCATTTACTTGTACAAAGGGACATGCAGTTTAACTGCTCTAAAGGCTCACTACATAACTACATACATACTACACTACATAACTACCGAGTCGTGGCTGGGATACTAAAAGTCTTTGGTAAACTACTACCTATGTAAAGGTAATATGAAATGCATCTATGTTAATCATCAAAACAGTGAATGTATCAAATGTTTTGCATATTTCCTTTAAAGGAGTAACAAAATTGTAGAGCTTTGACAAAATAATTTGGTAAAATATATAAAACAATACTCTTGGCCATATCTATACAGCAACCCATAATATCGCTCTAATTAAATTATACATGTACAGTAGGGATGCACAATATATCAAAATTGATATATTAAACATTGATATAATAAACAATAAATAACTGTTCTTTTTTTATTTAAAGAAAGAATGTAACCCTTTAGTTTTTAGACCTCTACAAACATGTTCTGCACGGTGATGAGATTCTTGTACTGGTTTATCAGTTCATGTTTCTGTCTTCTGGAGTAAGCATAAGCAATTCGATTTTTATTCCCCAAATTGTGCAATGACAATTTTACAATTAAAAAAAATAATAATACAAATGAATAAAAGCTGACTGAACAAGAGTTTGCTGATTGGTCAGTGATTCCAGGAGTAGGAATAGGAACAGTAGGCAGAGGTGAGAACAGCAAAGCATTTTCAGCTCACATGGGAGAACGTAACTTAAGAGACCATGATTAAATGATTATCTGAACATTCAGGAATGATACAAAATGAGAGTTACAAATGTAACTACAGTTCTATGAATCCCGGACGGTCGTCAGAGGGTGGTGCTTAAAGTATTGAATGACTCCCTTATACATGTTTATATTCTGTTATGGTATATTTGCAAAATTGACTCTTCTGACCTTTCAATCCTTTCTTTGTGTCCTTTCAGGCCAAATCATGTATCTGCCATATGTGTGGTGCCCACCTCAACAGACTCCACTCCTGCCTGTACTGCGTCTTCTTCGCCTGCTTCGCCAAAAAACACATCCACGAACATGCCAAGAGCAAAAGGCATAACTTGGGTACGTACAACGTGATGTAACAATTGTCTTTATTCTATTTGTTGCAGTCATAATAATGTCACCTAATATGATTGGCTAAATATGCAACTATGGCTAAATATGCATCTAAATGATATGGCTAAATGTGCATCTAAATGATATGGCTAAATGTGCATCTAAATAGCTAATTGAGTTTACAAATGACAGTGCCGTTAAAACAGTGGCGACGAGGAGGCTTGCGAGGTTGCATAATCCATTTAATCAAGTAAAATAATGAGTGACGGAGAGCGCAATTATGCAAGAGAGTGCAAGATAATTGCAACAGGCTCCAGCCCCAGGGAGGAGCTAGATATCACCTTTGTATCTGTCCTCATGGAACCCAAGCAAGTACATGATTACGCCGTATATAATAAGAAAAATGACCTGTTGGTGTGAAATTGCATCTGCTTGTTTGTTAATTACTGTATTCATTTTCATAATTGTGTTTTGAATTGCCGTGCTGTGATTTTGTGCTTGTTCAAGACACCTCGCACACTGCTTATGAGTAGGATTCCTGGTGATTGAATAAGCTGTATGCGCAGAATGATAGCCACAACCCTATCAGTCTGCCCCAGCGTTACTGTGGCTTCAAGAAGAGTTACAGCCACTGAGTATACGTGAGGAATTAATGAAAAAGGTAGTAGACTACAGTAGAGATGCAACAATTAATCAGAGTAATTGTGACAAGTCGACTATTAAAATGATCATAATTGTATTTTGATGATCATAATTGTTAACTAAACTATAGACAGACTCTAAAACTAGGGGGGTGGGGCAAGAGAATTTCCACAAAATAAGATGAGACACGAGATTGGGTCCTCGAGAATGAGGCAAGACAAATTTTGATTTTTAAATAATTAAATTGTGTGGTTCAGTTCACAATTTTGGGCTCACCATTTTACTTTATTTGATATTTTTTTACTGTCATTGTAACACTGCTTTTTGTAACTACAACTTCTCAAGAAATTAATTAACCCCTTTTTGTCCCATCCAAATGCATATATATGGAAAAAAATCTCACAGGATCATTTTCCTCATATGTGCACAATGTTGTGGTAATTTTGTCTCGTGAGATCTTGTGGCACAAGATCTTGTCCCACCCCAATATAAAACACATAACAAAAGACCTTTTTATAACAAAAGCAGCATCATTATTAAAACAAAATGTCAAAAAAGAATACAAAAGAAACAATTACAGATTTTCATCACGAATGCACTATATTTAAATATTAGAAGGGCTCAGTCACCAGATTTTAAGCTTTATTTGATTAAAAATGTATTTTAAATATCTCGAGGTATAATAAAAAAAAAAAAATCACTGACTAAGCGACTACTAGGAGACTACTGCAACTTTTTAATATCTTGAAATGCGCAATAAATTATTTTTTCTGTATGCTGCTGCTATTCTAGGTTTAGCCTCTAGCTGTAGAGATCGATGTAAGAAATTATTTTATGTTTCGATTTTTCTCACATTATTTAAAGTCTTGACGTATACTTCTTTGGCATCTCGTCTTCCAAAACCGACAATGATTAATGAACGTCGCACTGCCAAAAATCCATGCAAAAAGAACAGCATTATGTAATCCTCCCGTGCCCTGTATTGATGGCATCCTCCAAGTAAATACACAGCACAACTGTTCATTTGCCTGTTTAAATATGTACATGGCGTGTGCGAAGGAGGGAGGTTGTGTGTAAGGCTCCGAAATAAATATTTGCATCAAATGCGCACAATCTGCAGCATTCAGAAAGTGGTGGATGTTTGCTGAACACTAAGAACAGTTGGCCGTAACCCATCAGTGCTACTCCCACAGGGACACACACGGCCTGTAGCTAGCAAAACGTGCTTCAAAAGTTAATGCTGGGAAAGTTGGTGAAAATTACTAGACAAATACGAGTACACATGAGTTTAAAGGCTATAGGGAATAATTTTTGTAAAGGTAATGTTTTCTATGTGCCCTCCTACTTCACAGCATGGTGCCTGAGTGGCTAGCACTCCAGAGGCACAGCACACAAGAAGGTTCCGGGTTCGATCCCCCGGTCGCCCGGGCCTTTCTGCGCAGAGTTTGCATGTTTTTCCCCGTGTCTGGATGGGTTTCCTCCGGGTACTCCGTTTTTCCCTATCAACCCAAAACATGCACAATAGGTAAAATTCTCCAGCTAAGATTGCTCACTGCTCTTAAGGAGGTGCCCCAGTGGCATTAAAGGATGGGTCAAATGCAGAGGACAAATTTCCCTTCAGGGACAATAAAGTGGACCTTAATCTTAACCTTCATCACAGTCTAGTTGGCCTGTAAAAATGGGATGTAGTGATGGCTCATGACTCTGGGGGTAATGTGCTGATATAACATTCTTGCTTGTATGCTCTGCAATGTGAATCATGTCTTGAGCGTAAAATATTTTAAATCTTTTCTGAAACTTTGAAAACCACAAATATACCGTATGTAGTCAACTTTTCGTTATTTTAAAAATTTCATCTTTCCTGATTGGTTACCTTCCATTATCCTTTTAAGCCTTTAAAATGTGACAGTTTATGGGTAAAATAGTTAAAATTGTTACCTCAGGAGCAAGAATTCCCTCCCACTTTTTAAACATTTCTAGATATTGGCTACAGTAAGTAGGCTGTGCATTGGCAGACCAAGATCTTAGAGCAGTAGAGGGCAGCACTGCACATCTGACAGAATCCTTGACCGCATGTGGTTCACTGTTGAGAAAGGACTGTGCCACAGCCTCATTAATATGCACATGTCATTATAGTATGCTCTATGCATCCGACCCAAACTGCACTCACAAACCCACAACTGCACGGATTAAACTTCTGAATCATGAATTTAATCTGCCTTTTTACATATAAATACCAAAAATACCAAATCTTTAGCTAACTCACTCACTAACTTCTCCTTCCAGTGCTCGTTCCATATAAATCCTTTTATTACATTTAAATATAATGAGTCGGCTAATACAATTTTGGTCAACTTAGACACATCGACCGATTAATCAAACGATTAATCAAATTGTTAATCAAATGATGAATCAACTAAATGACTAAAAGCCGACGGAAAGCCGGAAATAATTCACAAGCCCCAACATAAAATTACCCAACGTCTAGCAACTGCATTTGTCATATGAAACCACAAATAAAGTGCTTTGAGCCTGGTTGGATGACTGTACCTTTCCTCTGCCTCTGCCGAAGAAGAGAAGCATTATCTGCAAATGTCAGTATCAACCAGTTTGTCTAAAGCCACAATCCCACTCCATTTTTCTATTCTGCACATAATAGAATTTGAGCCTCATGTGAAGAACTGTATCCATGACAAAGACAGATGGGGAGATCCATGCCTCTTTATACTAGGCCTTATCTACTAGTTCAGGGAAGACACCCCCCCCCCCCTCTGCTATTTGTGTGTATCCCGCCATGTGTAATTGTGGCTTTAATTAGGTTAGCTGCTGAATTAAAACAGCGCTAGAAGTAGGGTGAGAAACCGAAAAGAAAAGGCGCTAAAAGGGAGAGAAAAAAATCGGGCCAGATCCCAACAGACCGGTGAGGAGGTAATTAAGTTGTCTTTATCAAACTCGGTGGAATTGGAATCCATTAAACACAGCACGGCCCCTTTTCTTGCTGCTCCTCCTCCCTGCTCAAGCTTATATAGTGATAATTGTTAATGCCAGTTAATACAATGTCCATAATCACAAACTATTTAAAGAGTTTTGGGTTTCATGTTAAAGCCATTTAAAAGAGCATGTGTTCAGTTGGTCCCAATATTTCATGGATCTGCAAGTCAAGGATAATGCAAATAAAATGGGCATATCACAATAATGCAAACTTTATTTATAATATTAATGAAGATATACAATTCAGTTAATCATTGAGTCTGTTTTCAGTCTTGCTTTCAACCTAACTTTATCTTTTTGTGAGCGGGCTTGCCTCTCTGCAGATCTGCCCCGTAACTTGGCCTTGTCCATCTTCGTGGAAACACGCAATCGACGTCACAAGTTTAATGCCATACTTTGGAACATTCCAGCGAAGCAATTACATCCCCATGGAGATACGCAGAAAGGTTTCAACTCAGTTCAAATCTTTACTTAAAAATTACACATAAAAAAAAAAAAATGAACTCAACATCATACTTGAAATAAACATTTAAAATGAACCTTACACCTGATCAAAATAAAAGTACAGGAATAACATAACTGATTAGTCATAGCGATTATGTAACACATGAAAGAATGCAACCTGATTGGTAGTATCGATTGAGTCACTACATAAGGCACCTCTAATTCCAAGTTGGTAATACTCATAGTCAAGTTTTGTAGGAAAGAAAGGAAAGGAATTCTATGCTATAACACAATACATGTAAATTCCGCACAGTCGTTGAAGAGCAGGTTTTCTCGTATCTTCCAGCAGTTTCATTTCTCATACCTCACGTTCCCTTAGCCTTCATCTTGTTCCCATGGCTACCTGATGACCCTTTTGGTATCGTAGCTTTTACCTAATTGACATTTTCCTCCATTGATGCCCCATACAGATTGATTACCCGAGGATCACAA
>KN485074.1:0-20502 GCA_000787095.1 Periophthalmodon schlosseri
TAAAGGTACACTATGTAACTTTTCATGCATGTTTTCTGAGCAAAAAAGCAGCTCTAAATAAATGCCACACTTCAAGGGAAAGCAAGTTACACAGAGTTTAGCAGTATGTATCATTAAAGTGCTTTAATGATACATACTGCTAAACTCTTGTGTTTGCCAGTACTTTACAACAAGTCTCTTGCTGTTTGATTATTTTATTGTACACTTTATATTTCAAATAAATATAAAAAAAAATCATCACAAGCGCATATAGTTACAGCATTTCCAATATTCAAAATGGCGTCTCAATTTGATTGTCTCCCGTTGTTGCAAAGAAGAAGCCACATTTGTCTGATTGGTTTATTTTGCACCAGCTAGTCCTGCCTTTAAATTACACTGAATCAAAACAATATCAAAGCAAAACTTTTTAAAATGTATTTTTATAATTTTTTATTTACATTTTTTCTCGCCTCATGCTTGGACCATTACCAGCCCTAAAATCATCGCTAGCATCAAGCAAACCCAGTGCGCGTTGAGACTGTCTCCTCCGGCGAAGGTTAAGGATCTCACAATCTGCAGCGCGGTTTGGTTCATCTCATTTTCAGTGGGCACCAATAGCGAACAGTTATACAGGCCTGTGTGGGATGGGTCCTTTCTTAGCTTGATGGTGCTTATAACTGTGAACAGTCCGTTCGCGTTCTCATTCACATTAGTAGTGGCCCAGTTAGAAATGTTTTCGTCCTTTCCCTGTTTCCATGAGACCATCCCGGGCTTGGGGTAGACGTCTTTGAAAACGCAAGTTCCGTTAGTCGAAGTCACATTTGCTGTACTGTTACCAACGCACTCTGAAAAATGCAAAAATAGTCAAAGGTCAGATGTCTGTCACTACGTTTACATGTGCACCAGGAAAAACAAATAACTGGCCTAGTCCACTTAAAATTTTTTCAAAATGTATGTAAACCTGGGAATTGAATCTCAAATATCTCAATAACTGGAGAAGTCGATATGTGCTCAGATCCCTGCTACATGTAACTGCATAGTCCGACTTACATTAGGCGCAGACTACCTGTGGCTTTCAAATGCATGGGATAAAAACAGCCAGAAAAATACTAGACATGCGTTTGGACCTTTGGACATGTACTAACTCATTTTAGATCAGCGGAGATGACAAACTAGAGCCTCCCCACTGGTCACACGTTTTGTTTTGGTCCGCTTGACTCTGCTACATAAAAGTGAAAATGAAACTTACTGGAGCTTCAATGTATATTTGCACTGGGGAAGAGCAAATAACATGAGTAACACAGTTCTTAGCATGTCTGAAAATTAAATGCTCAGCGTAAATGAGATGCCGCTTTTCTATTTCCACCAAAAGTATGGCTATATTTATATAAGTATTTATAGCTGCAAAGTTGTAGCGCTTATACTCAGTGACTACAAGCACTTGAACACCTCAAAGCCCCCATTCGCACCTATTCGGAGTGGTCTGACAGGTTTTGGGGCACGACGATTTGAATTTGATTGTTTAGCACACTTGGATTTCCCTGTGCATGTAAACATAGTGTGTGTAATCCCTCAATCACCCTAGTAGGTTCCATCACAAAAGAAAACTGAACTCTGTCAACTGGACAACATTTTTAAGAGTGAATATGTTACACCACTCCCCCGAGTAACTTCTTCAGTACGACAATGCCTTTAAATATCTGTCTGAAGGGTGGAGATAACTAAAGTAAACTAACGCACCCTAGTTGTTTACAGTAAGGATTGTCTGTTATTCGTTAATTCCATTGCACTACCTTGTGTGAACTGTCTCCTGAGTCATAGTTTGCATAGTTGTTCCTCCCCCTGATGGATCTTAACATACTCTGATAATGATTACTCTCTTTATCGCAAAACAAAGACAGGTGTGACAGTCCTCCGGCTAACGTAATCCTGACCAAGCCTAGCTCAAGATCTGGAGGTGGGTCTCTGGGCATGGCACTGATGCGCCCACTGCTTCCAGGTTGCCCCAGTGTCATTCAGGGGTGGGTCAAATACACAGGATGAATTTCCGTACAGGGACAATAAAGTGCACTTTAACCAACTGTAAACAAGTAGGGTGGGTTAGTTTCTGTGTAGTTTGCTACTCCCTTCGGGTACATTTAAGGCAGTTACTTACAGAATCCTGTCAGAACTGAAGACGCCTCTTGAATGAGCGGCCTGATGTATTCTCTCCAATTGACAGAATTCAGTTTCACATATGGCATATTGTGGTACTCACTTTGAACTCGAACGATGGTCTGGCCGTTTCTCGCCCCTTGTTTGGAGCGTAGCTGGCAGTGGTAGGTCCCCTTGTGTTTGGGCTGGATGTTGTAGATGGTCAGGGAATAGTTGTAGCTGTTCGTGGAGGTTGTGTTCATGCACTCAATATCTGCTCGATTTGGGTTTTGGCCCCAGGTGCAAATATCTTTACTCTCCTTCCAGGTAAGTTCTGTGATCTCAAAAGCGCCTTCTGTGGTTATGTCGCATCTTAGAGTGACATTTTCGCCACAGGTTGATAAAATTTTCGGAATGGTGTGCATTTCAAGCCCCCCTGGATACAAAAAAGAATTGTTCGTTATTGCAATGATAGGAAAAATAAAAGAGAATGGAAATGGATCTTACCTACTGCACTGAGAGTAGAAATGAGACCCAAGAGTCCAAGTAAGCCAAAAAGGTGAACCCTCATAGAAGCCATGGCTCTTAACTGCATCACAACCAACAACAAATTACACTTATAATATTGTAAAAATAAAATGGATAAAAATAAAATGACAAAATGCATTTAAATGTGTATGACAGGTTAGACCACTAATTTCACCAAACATTTAAGATTTTACAAAAAAAAATCCTGCCTATTTTTTTTTTTGTTCATGTTTTTTTTTTTTTTGGGCGAAGTTTATAGTTCTACTTCCTGGTTGGACAGAGACAGCACATATGACACCATAGATATTCTAGTCAATGTTCTAAGTCTATGGAGCGTATTGTGACAGAACAAGGGCCATGTCAGGACAGGACACTTGAACATTCTCCCATTGCACCAAAAGTCATGTTTCACTCATTTTTCCACATATATTGCAACAAGTTTCACCATTTGATATAGGGAAGACTGGGGCATGTTGTACCACTTTTTTCATTCCTGTCTCTGTCTCTGAAACTGAATACAGCCTAAATGTACAATGCAAACCAAATGAAAGAAAAGCAGCTCAGCTATTTTTGGTCTTTTCATTCTATCTCTCTATTTTGTACACACCGAGAGTTATAAGAGTTCAAACACAAGGTTGGACGGTTGTGACAACATGACTAATCACGGGGTAAGTTGTCACAGTCATCTTTATCAGTAATTTTTAAAACTATAATGAATGTTATTATTTATGATACTTGTATTTTCTAGCTTCAGGATGTACACTAATTGTTTATACAAACAAGTTCCATTCAAGTAGTGAGTGCATGTGCATGTGATGGGGGCATCTGAAATTCCGACATCTGGTTTGGGTTAGACTGACAAACATCCATTGTGACCAAGCCCTGTAAACTGTATATTAGTGCTCACACGTTTGTCAAATTGACTCAGTGTCACTAAAGAAATCTCTTTATTAATATGTGAACATTATTCATTGATGTAAGTGGAGTTTTGTTTTTAAACAGGGTCTAACTATGGGGCAACTTGCCCCGCTGTGATTGTGGCTAAAGTGACATTCTGATTGGTTTCATTGATCATTACAAGAAAGATATATTTGTTTTGTTTGTAAATATTTAAAAGTATATATTTACTACATTATTTCAATTTCTTGGAAGGTTATAATGAAATATTACATGTTACATTTTTTTACTCGCTACTATGAAAAATGTTTTCTGGAGATATCTCAGGCCAACAAAGATCAAATGAGATCATATTCAGAACAGCAGTGCAGACCCCCAAAACACACAAAACTGCTATTTCACTTTTGTGATCAAACTTTTTGATGACAACTGACCCCATGTGACAACATGCCCTGGTCTCCCCTACATACAGCAGCTGTAATGCGCCCTCAATTGGCCACTAACATACACTACATTAAACACTAGTCCTTCCATCAAAACGGATTTAAACAAATCATTTATGAATGATGAATGATTGAAATCAAAATCAGTGGTAACAATAGTTTTCTGCCACTTGTGTGTTTGTAATTTTAAAATTTTAAGAACCTCATTATCAATATAAATGTTTATTTTGTAGTCTTAACTGGGTTTTAACTGTTACATTTACATGTATTAGCTGCTAGCTTAGCTAAACTAACACATTTGGGTCAGTAAATCAGTGTACTGACCTTTACTAAAGAATTATCCTTTTTTTTCCGATTTCAGTGTTTAGATTAATAAAATGACCAAAAAAGGAAACTAACATCTCCAGCTCTGCGTCTCTCTGGCACAGCGGCCATGATATGACATAAGTGGAGATAATTTGATAATTGTTTCCTGGCAACCATAATGTTTGGTGTTGATGAAATATACTGTAGGCAGAGCCTAGGTATTCCATTTTAGAATTTGCACCCGTTTTCCACAAACTGCCACTTAACTGATGTAAAACTATGCTAAATATTTACTACACGTACTATCCCACCAAACCAAAAAAACATGAAAACCTGTCATTTACACTTTAAGACGGGACACTGTCATATATGGAGTTTCCAAAAATGTGTTTTTCTCCCACTCTGATCCAAACCTCCAATTAAAGTTGCAGCTACATGCACCATTTTGTTTCAGTCATGACATGAATTCACTCAAATACTAAGTAAAATCTAAAATGCCCTAGTTCCTTTAGAATTGTAAGTTTTGCCTCTAACAAGTTTTCAGATTTATGTACTGTAGTCCAAAGGGGGAAAAAAAAAAGATCTGATGAAGACTTTTTGCCAAAATGTAATCTCAAAATAAAAAAGGTTGAAAAATAAATTTAATAAATAATTTATTTATTTAATTACATTTTCAGATTTATGTAAAATATAACGTTTGGACAATTTTTACACATAAAATGACATATACAACATCAAATTATACTACATTTTTTGTAATATTCATGTAAAGTTTTAAAATGATATCTATCTCTTTAAAATTTAAATAATAGTACAAAGAAAATATAGGATTACAACTCACCTATCTTTGCTGGTGGCTTGGTCCAATTCAGATGCTATTGTTAAGTTACAGGAAGTATTATGTAGTGTCTTTTTTTAGGGCGGGGCTAAAAAGGTACACTCCGTTTTCCCAAGCAGTTAGACTCAGACAACCCCAGCCCTACTAACTCACTTCTGTGAATCATGTTGAGTCTTGCACATTAAAAGACACTGGTATGCAAAATATAGTGCGTCATGGTTTCTGACTAAAACAAGTAAGGAAAATAGGAAGCCAAAAGAATGTGAAGTTCTACTGGAGAATGTTCACGATTACCATAAATAAATCATTACACAAATAAATGTTAAAGTGCATATGACAGGTTTTCATGTTTTTAGTTGGTTTGGTGAGATAGTACCTGTGGTAAATGTTTATCATAGTTTGACATCAGTTACGTGATAGAGAAGGGAAGAACAAAAATACAGAACATGCGAGGAGAAGTGCAGAGATTCTCAGAATGGGCGTGTTTTGATGTTTCAAAATAGTGCTATGATGAACTTATATGGTCACAGATTGCTAGCCCTCGGTTGCACACATATTTTTTGTGTGTACATTTTGTTGTAATGTGAGTTGACCCTTGTTTATTGGGGTTTGCTGTCATTGTTGTGTAGGTGCATTTAAAAACACGATGGGCGGTGAAGGTGCAAAAAGCAAGTTCTATGTGAGCTTGCAAGTTCTGATAAACTATAACTGTATAAATAACTGCACCCATTATTTGTATTGTTCATAACACAGCAGGTTAATACATTTTTATTTTTGATTTGAAATATTTTGGTTGCATTAAGAAAGTTGAGTAATGCATTTCAGTCGACTTCCCTATGTGATTCCCCCTGTGTTAACTCTAAGCTATGTTTCAATGCATTCGTTACACCTATATTTGCTATCTTATAATTGACATGTACCGAAGTACTATTGAAATAACACATGTGTAAATAAGTCAACATAACCACTTGAAAAATAAACACAAGCCTTAGGTATTCTTAATGCGGGGCACCAGTGGCAAAAACTGTCTTTGTGTCCTTACACTTTACTCTAAATTTCCTGGTATGAATGGGGTGAGTGCATGAGTGCTGGTGGTGGTCAGGGGGGCTGAGAAATCAGGCAAGCCCGAAATCCCATTGATATGCATTACTTTTCTCAATACAAGGATAAGAATTAGTCAGTGATGATCTGTTTTTATTATATCAACATCCTCTAACCCCTGTGGATGTGTTCTGACCTGGTCTGGAATGTGACAGTTATATGCCAAACCAATGAATGCTGTAAGGTATCATCACATGCTGTTTAACTAATTAGCTATTGATTTGTCATGTTTAGTTTTATTAAGCTCAAAATATGAATCCTCACATATAAAAATGAACTTGCTTTATTTCTTAAAAATACACTTTTTACATAAATTTCCATGTTTTCTTGATATAAAATAAAATAAAATCTACTCCACTTCACAATGATTATGGTCTGGAATCAATTTAAGTATAAGGGCTGGGTGAAAAAAAACAAAAAAAAATCTAGTCAAAGAATCTTAATTTTAATCAATGCCACAAAAAAAGTCAAAATTTCTTTCTCCAAAGTCTGAACTTTGGACCACATTCCTTTACTGACAAAGGATCAGAGGTGGGTTGGGCAGCCAAAAATTGTACTCGAGTAAGAGTAACGTTATGTCAAAATAATATTACTTAAGTAGAAGTACAAAGTAGTACTACTACTACTACAAATCAAGTACTACTCAAGTAAGAGTAACTTAAAGAGTAACTGTCCAGATGTAACATCTGATTTATAATTTGCAGGTCGTGTAATTGGAAAGACAAAACATTAAATAATGCACAAAGTCTGGTATTTTCAAAGAATAGACACAAAAATGAGAAAAAACTAAATCATATCTGAAGTACCAAAGTACTGTTAAATATGACACTAGAAAAGTACTCTGAAAAGTACAATTTCTTTAAAATGTTCCATTAAAAAGACCCAAGCTGATTACTGACAATTAGAAATGACAACATTTTTATCTCGATTAAAATTTGATTCATTGCACAGCCCTAATTATGAATAAAATCTAGATTGCCAAACAACTTAGATTTCACAATAGGAAATATTTCTAACATGAGGTCGAAAAATACCAGTTAGGACAGAGAGAACCTGCAATAATGGAACAAACCGGTTTAGACAGGTAATATTGCGACATGATTTTTATTACAGTAACACTATGTGGAAAGTGAATCAAATGATGACACTACTTTTTTAACAAGACTTTTCACAGAGCAATGAAGAATCACATTGTCACCTTTGAAAGTATTCTTGAAATAATAACAATACATGACAGTTGTATAGCTCTTTTCAAGATACCCAAAGTTGCTTTACACAAGGAGACGAACATCTAACAAATAACAGAAATCTCAGAATCAGAATCAACAGTCTTGACCAACATAATGATAATCAGTGGTAAATAGGAGTGGCTCCAACACACACCCTCGAGGCACTCCCTTAATCACAAAGATAACATAATATTAGATACTGGCCTATTGAAAGCACTGAGACAGATAGTTGTGCATCCATCAGAGGATATGCTTATTATTAGTCCAAAGCTATAGACAAATAATAAATAAAGAGTTACTGGTGTTTGTTTCTGTTATTGTGGCTACTGCTATGACGTTATCAAGCTGAGATGGAAGAAGTACAGTAATTATATGTTGTGTCCTGAAATGAGCAGTTTAGTGACCTTTTAATATTTGCTTTTGTTGTTTTGTTTTGTCTACACACATTAATGATTTTATTTGTAGGCTAAACAACTGTTGTGCTACAATCCCGGTTTACAGAGTGTTTCCCCTGTTTTGGAATTTTAGCCAAGCTTTACAAAAAGTGATATAGAGCACTTTAAATTTATCGTCAATGTTATCCACATTTTTCTCCTCATTTGGTTAAGTTCTTGGTTAGCTTTCGTCTAGCTTTAATTTACACCTGAAATAGTTTAAATCTGGTGGTACCCTGAAAACCAAATCTTTTCTTAGATTGTTCTTGGTGTGAAACGTTTGCAATTAAGCAAGCACCATCCCTAAAACCATGGCTAGCATCACTCCAAACCATTGTCCGATGACCCTGTTTCCATCTGAGAAGCTTTCAGATCTCGCCCACTGGACCTGCGTCTCGTTCTTCTCATTCTCCAGGGAGAAAAAGAGGGAGCAATTGTACTGGTACGGGTTGGTAGGGTCCTTTTTTAACTTGAGCGTGCTGACTGCTGTGAACAAACCCTCCGCGTTCTCCGTCACCTTTGTCGTTGCCACGTTTGTGAGATTTTCGTATCCCAGGTTCCACTGGATTATCGGTTCGGGGTAGACATCTTTGAATGTGCATGACCCAACAGTGGGAGACACATCAGTGCTGCTGTTACCAACACAGTCTAAAAAATAAAGAGAAAAAACAAATGAATGAATACATTTCCACAGGATGAGATGAGAGACAAGGTGGGTTTACATTTACTTGAGTAACTTTTTAAAGAAATTGTACTTTTCAGAGTACTTTTCTAGCAGCATACTTTTACTCCTACTTGAGTAATGCTTTTATTGAAGTAACAGTACTTTTACTTAGGTAAAAGTTTTGGTTCCTCTTTCCACTGTAAGTCTACAACTGACAAAAGTGTTATGTTGAAAATATAAAATTTGAACATTTGTGTTTCTTGCACCGCTCCTTCAGATATAATGTAGGTTTTTCTTTTTCTTTTTGTGTCTGTCCTTGGAAAATACCAGATTTTGCACTATTTAAAGGTTTGTTCTTCAAATTACATAAACTTCAATTTTTAAATCAGATGTTCAAACAGTTACTCTTTAAGTTACTTTTACTTGAGTAGTAGATTTCCCAAATACTTTTTTACTCTTACTTAAGTCATTTCTTGGAGCACTACTTTGTTACTTTTACTTGAGTACAATTTTCTGCGCACCTTTGGACAAGAGATGAGATTGGGTCAACAGGAACAAAACAAGGTGAGATTTTAATTAAAGACTCAAGATTTTATTGTCATTGTCATAGACAAACAACGGAATTACATTAAAGAGCATTAAACACTGCATAGTTTTTATGTAAAGTTACCAAGGGTGCAAGACCCTATCCAATAATCCCCATAATTTCTTATAAATAAACTGTATAATCCAGTTCAATTTTAGATTTATTTTATTTAATTTTTTTGCTGTCATTGTAGCACTGTTTTTTTGGAACTACAGCTTCCAAAGAGGTGTAACAAACCAGAGCTTAACCCTTTTATGCTCAAGCCAAAAAAAGTGAAAAAAATTCTCAAAAATATTTTTTTCTATATGTGTGTGATCTTGTCCCATCCCCATAAGTAAATTGAAATAGCAGTTTGAATAGTGCCTTTGCACAGAAAAAAACATTCAGTCCAAAAAAGTAATCATCCTAATAATTATTCAACTATTCAAAGTATTTGGTGAAAATACCTATTAGCAAATTGTACATTTTTTTAGTGGTACAAAAAAGAACATGCCACCGCCTGGGAGTAAAACCCAGGACCTTCTTTCTGTGTGCCAAGGTTGCTAATCACTGCATCAACATTCTACCCGTATAGTACTGTTTAACTGAACACACATTCTATTTACTGATTGCACATTCTGGTAGTTCTGGAAAATGAACTGGAGAACATTTTACAAGGTAATTAATATTTTAAGTTAAGGTACTATATATGTTTTTTGGTAAAAGGTTTGTTTTCATGGAGATGTTATTGCTTTGCCTGGAATGTTCCATAATATGGCCACCAGGTCAAGTCAGGTAAGATCTGTGGAGAGGTGACCCCTCTCACAGTAAGACTGCATGCTTTTCAAGGCAATGCATGTACAATAGATATGTTAAATTCCATATTGTGCAACATTCCAAGCAAATAACATCTCCATGAAGACAGAACAGGTGGCAGACCCTCAAAAATAACATAGCGCACCTTTAAAATAATGTCTGGAAAACAGCAGGTGAGTAATTCAGCTGCGGCTGAGTAATATTACTTCAAAAATAGTGTCAAACAAAATTGGAGCGTGTATTAAGGCTACAGTATGTAACTTTTTTTGCCAAATACTAAAATGAAAGTGTGGGAAAGCTGGCCCGATGTAGCCAAAGAAGGAGACAGACTTACATAAAAAGTGTCTTTTATCTGACTGAATTTATTAAAAGATGACTCTGGTAAACAACATCAGCTGTTCACACAACTAAAATAAGAAACTTAAATTAAATCTGGCATAACAACCACATGCACACAAGTACACTGAACTCCTTGTAGCAACCAATAACGTAATAATTGCCAATAATGTAATAATTTTGGCCAGCTTTAAGTGCAATAAGCCCACAATGTAATAACCTGCCAATAATGTAATAACATGAGCATTATCCATATCCAGCAGATGTCCTTTCTTTTGGAACACACATTTTGCATGGATTGCAAAGTTGTTGAAATAAGCAAAAACACTGGTAGGCTAGAGGTTGCTTTTACAAAAAAGGACTGGCAGTAAAAGAGTTAAGTGCAAGTTTGGTTGAGCTCAGTGACACACTCAAATCCATGAGTGAATAATTTAAATTGTACACTCACTTTATTCATTTATTTTAATAGCGCTATTAATATGTTTATGTTTATGTTAGTATTTGGTTCTTTAAAATCATATGTGGTGTGCCCCAGGGTTCGATTTTAGGTCCTGCGCTTTTTAACCTCTATCCTCCCTCTTGGTGGTGTCATCAGGAGACACAGAATTAACTTCCACAGTTATGCAGGTGATACACATCTTTACATCTCCATGTCTCCTGATGACACAAAGCCAGTGGAGGCTCTTTTAACTGCATTTTAGATATCAAATCCTGGCTGGCAGAAAACTTTCTCCAGCTTAACCAGGACAACACTTAGGTTTTAGTCATATATCCTAAGGCCCAGAGAGAAACTTTTCCCCAAGTACAAATACAGTCTTTTAACCATCACCGCAAGTATAAGACTTGGGCGTCATTTTTCACTCTGAGCTGACTTTTATCCCACACATGAAGAACATTACAAAAATATATATTTTTTATCACCTAAAGAACCTTGCCAGAGTCCGCCTCATTCTCTCTTGGGCCAACACTGAGATGCTGATGCATGATTTTATCACCACTCCAATAGCCCTGCTCTCTGGTCTTCATTGGTCTTATTTCAGGTTTACAATTATTACAAAATTAAGCAGCACATGTCCTGACTAAGACCAGATGGTGGGACCACATTATACTAGTTTTAAAATCACTGCATTGTGTTTTAGGATTGATTTTTAAAGTTCTTTTATAGGTGGGGGAGGGGGGGGACAGCCTGGTGGAAGACCTCAGCGCCGCAGAGAACGTTCATGTTTTTAAGAGCAGGCTCAAGGCCTACCTTTTGAGCTCAGTTTTTTACTAATTATTGTTTATTACATCTATATAATATATTTATTTATTGTATATCATATTCTTGATGCTATTTGCTATTCTAGTCCCAGGATGGTTGGGTGGAAGAAAATGTGGGATTTTTTTAATGACTGTAAACCATTTTGTGTAACATTTTTTGTATGAAAAGCGCTTTATAAATAATGTCTGAGTGATTGATGGATTGATTTGTTAGTAAAATATGTGTTTAAGTGAATGAGTGGGCAGCCGGCGACACTTACACTTTTGACACATGGCAGGGGTTTGTCATGCATGTACGCAAAAACACACTGATAGTGATATTAGAATGAATTAATAAAGTGAGTGTAGAATTATAATTAGTCACTTATGCATTTGAGTGTCACTGAGTCAAACCAAACTTGCACTTAACTCTTTCACTGTCATCCCTTTATTGTAACAGCAACCAACCAGAGTTTTCCAGAGCAATCCATGCAAAATATGTATTCCAAAACAAAGGGCATCAGCTGGATATGGATAGTGTCCCCTACCCCTCACAAAAAGGGGTTTCATTTTGAAGAATTACATTATTGGCTGCAGTTATCACATTATGACATTTTTTCCCCTTGTTGAGCCAGTATTTTAATACACATTTTAATATAATGTTATTGGCTCATCCAATTATTGGCCGTTATTATGTTATCGGTTGCTACAGTCCCCCTAATGAACTCAAACTGGCATCTTTTATACTCACTCAGAAAGTAAGCCCGCCCACAAGGTCCATTAAGTCAGTTTTTCTGTACAGATAAATAGGTGTTTGACATTAGCAGGCAAGTACATTTAAGTCCCCTAACTAATGTGTTTAAAATAAAACTATAAGCACAAGATGACTTAAATCGAATACAGAAATACATAGAAAAAAACAAAAACTGATTACAGATTGGTATGGTCTGGCCCATGAACTCAACCAAAAATTACAAAAATGGTGGACGTTGGGCACGCCTCCTCTTTGTCTGGAGTGGACCATGTGGTGAACCAAGTAAATATGTGTATATATGGATTTAACTGAAATGTTTTAGCAAATAAAGTATATTTAAATTAGCAATGTGTTGTGTGGTTATTTAACTTAAGTGTAGCTAAACAAACAAAATGGGATTGTAAAAGCTTATCTGTTTAGTTACATATTGTAAATTAAGAAAATGAAGAGATTAAAGCGGCAAATGAAATAATGGGACTAAGTGACCAAACCTACTTTGCCACAAAAAGCATGCATTTTTGTGTTTACTGTACTCAAAAACGTGAGCGGCCTTGTATCTACTGACTTTTCATCGGTCAATAGTTTTGGATCCATTCATTCAAATGGAATGAAACTTGGTGAGGTGGGCTTTTTGGATGGTGTTTATTCTTTCTGCTCAACAACCATGTCAGATCATCCGCACACTGTGGTCATAAAATTGTCACGTTTATGTTTAAGTGCATAAAATGTGCACCGTGTTTGGGAATCCAGCTAATTTTTTTGTTCATTATATTATTTTACTTTCTTTGGGCTCATAGTTTTTGTGCCTTGTCATTTTGTATTAAGTGCGTAAAATGCTCCATTGATACACATTAAAAGTGCAGTTTTTGAGTTCCCCCCATGGAAATATAATACATGCATTTGTATATATGAAAGTTTATAACTCAGCTTCTGGTTGAAAAGTGATCATATTTACTGCTCTCCTCCAGATTATACAGTTTTGACCATGTCCAGTCTATGGCAAACAAACCAGATTTTGTCCATTGAAATGCATTATAGTCATATGGGGACATCTCATCAAGTAGTGTCACCAACTACTTGTCATCAATGTTTATTTCAGATTGGCTTTTTCGGTATTTTTTCCTGGCCAAATTATTAATCATAAACTTCTATCAATTAAGCCAATTTTGTGTTTTTTTGTACATTTTTTCCCCCTCTTTGAGTGCCACATCATCCATGTTTAGTGTCTATCAAGAAACCATAAACACAATACTACAACAGCACACAGAGGCTAAACATGTACCAACAGTGACCAGTATCACTCTGAATGTTTGTTAGATTGTGTGCACATACATGTGTGTGTGTGTGACAATAAGCCTATACAAATTTGCATAAAATAGCCCTTTGAAGCCCTTTTAGATGGGCAGCCACAGAGACTGTAGGTCACGTAAACCTGTTTACTCTCTGGGCTGTGTCTGGGATAGACCTTCACATGGTTTGTAAAGAGCATCAAACACCAGGACTGCAGCACAGGATGGGCGAAGTTGACTTGTGTTAAAAGAACAGCTCTTTTTGTGCGCAGGTGAATCAGTGGTTGTCCAAATGACAAAAGCATTGTATGCATTGAAAAGGAGTGGTATAAAATCTGGATAAGGCTTAAACAAATATTATTTCTACTTTGGGAAGTTAACATTACTTAAGTCTGACTTCATGTGGGGTATAAAATGTTTATTATCCAGCATTTCCTCACTACGCATTGGTGAATGTAAACTTAGATTTGTCTTTAGTATTTCCTTGTGGGCTGTAGACTCCAGAGCTATAGTAGAAAGTCAACAAAGTGGCCTCTCAAACTCTGCTGGGGGTTAGGACATACTTTTCTTTATTGCTTGGACAAGCATTGATCCCTCTTGTGAAATAAATGCCTTATACCACAAATGATCACAAGACACTGCCTTCCTCAGTCATTCTGTGCTGCAGTTGTAGTATTTGCTGCTCTCCACACACCAGGCCCAGGGGCAGGCCCAGCCCACACAGCCCAGAGTAGCAGTGAGACAGTGTGCTGCACCTCAGAGAAACAGGTTTGTATGACATACAGCCTGCTGCCCCATCTATAAAGGGGCTTCAAAGGGCTATTTTATGCTACTTTTTCTATAGGCTTATTTACAGGTGCACATGTGCATGTATACACACTTAAGACTGCCACATACTACAGGATTTTTGAGTCTTAAACAATTTTTAAACATGAGACAAAAAGTGCAGATGAGGAGAATAGTATGAGTTTAAAATCTTAAGATCCTCCGAGTGCAAAAACTGCAGCAGAGAGACTGCACACCACAGGCTAAAAGTTGAAATAAACATTGATGACAAGTAGTTGGCGACACTACTTGATGAGATGTCCCCATACGATTCAGTGGAGAAAATCTGGTTTGTTTGCCATAGCCTGGACAAGATCAAAACTGTATAATCTGGAGGAGAGCAGTAAATATGATCACTTTTCCATCAGAAGCTCAGTTAGAAATGTTCATATATACATTCATATTTCCATGGGAGAAAACTCAAAAACTTGAGTTTAAATGGGTTTCATTGGGGCATTTTACGCACTGAATGATACAAATGTGAATATTTGATACTACACAAAAAATGACAATGCACAAAACTACTGTTGCTACCAATTATTGACCTGTCCCAGGCTGCAAGAAAACAGCACAAAATGATCTGCTTTGTATTTATCATATTGGAAAAATAACTAATAATTTGTACATTTGAAAATAATTTGTGTTTTTGTCATCACAAAGTTTGGTCCTTTTATGATAACAAATGGCATTTAAAGGGTTAAAAAAAATCTAAATATGTTATACTAATATTTAGAGCAGAAGCGTCTGAAAAGAATGAGCCTGAAGAAAGTAAAACATAGTAACGAAAAAAAAAAAATGAATGTCCAAATATACACATTTTATGTGCCTAACAGTACAGACATGATTTTTTTAAGCGATGCCAGTGGGTTAATTACAAAAAACATTGAACATAATGGCCACGTTGATTCTCAAGTGGATTATCCAATCAGAAAGCAGAATGAGCCTCTCATTTGGGTTGCCAGTTTCAATGCTGAAATCCAGTTGGTTAAAACCCAAAAGGACTCAGATCTAAACCTCAGCACCTGCAGCCATCATTAATTAGTGCCACTGCAAAAAAACCCCAAAAAACCAAAAACAATACAAAACAAATAAAAACTTCCTCTATCTGCAGGTTAAGGCACAGGCAACCCAGGTTCAGTTGTGATTGTAGTACCTTTTTAAAAAACTGTAAGAGCACAGGCTACATAGAGTTCCTTTAAATATATACTTACTTCTGACTGGCAAATATTTTGATAGATTCAATTCTGTACTTACTTTGGACTCGAACTATGGTCTTGTCGTTCAGCACGCCCTCTTTGGAGCGTAGCTTGCAGTGGTAAGTCCCCTTGTGCTTCGGCTGTATGTTGAAGATAGTCAGGGAATAGTTGTAGATTCTTCCAGCGGAGCTGGTGTAACTTAAACTTTTACATTCAAAATCACTACCGTTTTGGTTTTCCTGCGTGTAGTCGCAAATCTCTTTCTTCTCCATCCAGTACAAGCTTTTAATGTCCAGATCACTTTTCGCAGTTATATCGCATTTTAGAGTCAAATTTCGTCCACACCTTGTCAGGATTTTAGGAATGGTGTACATTTCCATACCGTCTGAAAACAAAAAGTACTTATTTCAATATTAGGACTAGAATAATACAGCAGAAGGCAAGTTATTTAAATATAAAAATCGTACCTGCTATACTCAGAGTAGAAAGTAGACAGAAGATCCCAAATAAGCCATGTTGAATCCTTACAGAAGCCATTGCTCAAACCTGCAGTAAATCAAGATTAACGAATGTAAAGTGTTTGCATACTCTACTTTCTCCCTTTCACTCTCAATCACGTTGTACTTTGGAGGACAACTAAGTACAAGGTGTTCGCTCACGCAGTTCACCTTAGGCAACCTGGACCATTAAAACATGTGTGAACCTTGCAGATTTTGCACAAGAAGAGACATGTTCAGGTATGCAAAGTAGAAAAGACTTAACTATGGTAGTATTTAGACCACAGATGTGTGTGGAACTAGGAGGATGCTGTGCTAACACAAACAAATACATAAATCGGTTAAATAAATACATTTTTAAAAACAATGTGTGTCATAATAGTAGTTTTAATTTGTATGTTTTTTTTTCATTTCCTTTGAATTTAGCAATAAGTTTTAAGAAAATGACGACTGACCCTTCCTAATCTGAATGACTTTGTGAAGACTAGTATGCGTTGTTAGCTGGAGGGGCTGATGGTGCACATTAGCGGCCTTGTTTCCATCAATCTGCCTCACGGCAACCGTCAGCAGAAGCTTACCCTCATGGAGAGTAGAATTAATTAATTATGACAACAGTCACTACAGTCACAGTCATTACTTTAAGAGGCGTGTCATGTCTTAAAAACGTGAACAGAACAAGTTTATTTTAAACGGTATATGCAGCAGCCCAAAGTTATTCCTCACTTACCTTATGCATTCCGAGCATCCTAATTATTCACCAAAATGAGTTTATAAGCAACTTTCAGAGATCACTGTGAAGTTTTAGTGTTGCTAAACTGTATAGAAAAAAAAAAAATCTGGTACAGGCCCTTTAAGTACATTCAGTATACACATGCACTATTCAACATATAGCACATAGTAGATTGTTCACACATGCTTTGGTGGAACTGATACACTATTGTCTGTACAAAGCAATGCATTAATGTAGACTCCCCCAATGAAGCCATGAATTAAGTTAATATTCTGACGCTGCATTTGTGACACATAGTAAATTGCATTTTCCTATTTCTCTCGTTCTCATTGAAATAACAGGTGTGCCTACGTCATAGTAAGTGAAATAACATACACAACATAACCACTTAAAACAACTGAGCCTTAGGGAATCTTCGTATGCGTGCAGAGGACTAAGCTTAAGTGTAATCCTATTGAACCAGTACTGTACAACATATAAGACTAACCATAAGAAAATGTGACAATGTGTTTCATATGCTGGTTTAGCAGGTACCATATCCAGTGTGGTGTGTGGATGTGTTGGGACTTGACCTGGAATGTGACAGTTATGTGCCAACCTAGAAAACACCTCAAGAGGCAGGCAGACAGTATTTATTTATTCATTCATTCTGAAAAACATCACAGATTTCCAGAGAATCAGTGAGTGAAACATTAAACTATTAATTCATCTAACAATTAATCTGAGGTGAGAGAAATTAGATTTAGTTTAAAGTGGTGGGTGACCAATGAGCTCCTTTGTTTCACATGTATCACTGAAAAAAAAAGAAAAGAAAAAAAATTAATCTGGTGCACAAATGTGTTTTGTTCTGGCTCGAGACGCGGCGGGGAGTGTGGTGACCAGACTGATATCCATCTGTATAAAAAATACAGAGAGATATTATTCTGGACATGCCAAGCAACCTTTTTCTCCTAGAAGACAATTTGGATTGCCAAACACTTCCATTTCACTATGGGCCTAAAGCAAGAATTAAAGTATAAGTCATAAAAGATGAAAAAGAAGAAGCGTGCCACAATTTAACTGGAGATGTCATGCCTATACCAGTTCAGACTGTTGAGGCAAGATTACAACATTTCACAAATACTGGCACAATTCTATACCCAGATTACTGTTGTAAGAAAAGTCATTAGTGCAACATGAAGTTAAGAGCCCTTTACCCGAGTGGCTAGCACTTATGCTTCACAGCAAGAAGGTTCTGGGTTCGATTCCCAGGTCCCCCAGGCCTTTCTATGCGGAGTTTGCATGTTCTCCGTGTGTCTGGGTTCTCTAGTTTCTCCCATCAACCCCAACATGCATCATAGGTACAATAATCCTGCTAAGGTACACTTGACCAAGTTTAGCAACAAGGTCATGGAGATGGGTCCCAGGCACGTCACTGCATCACCCGCTGCTCCTGACAGGTTGCTCCAGTGGCAGTGAAAGATGGGTCAAATGCAGAGGACAATTTTCCCTTTTTGGACAATAAAGTGTACCTTAACCATAACCTTATTATAAAGCATTTTATTGTCCGGTAATCAGGAAGTACATGGTTAGCATGTTAGTTGTTGTTAGCTTTACGATGACGGCCAACTCTCTCTCTCTGTTGTGAAAAGCTCTTTAATTGATAATTAGGAATAATTAGGATGCTCAGAATGCATTAGGCAAGTGAGAAATAACTTTGGTCCACTGCTGATCATTTAAATTAACTCGTTCTATTTTTCACGCTTTTTAAGACTGTAAAAATCTATTACAGTAACTTTAAGCTATATCTGTTTTAACTGAAAACATGAAAACCTTTCTTGCACTTACATATGATATATTTTATTTCTGTATATTAGTATACTGTGAAACACAATTAACACAACATTCTTTTTAATTATTTTTTATTTTTTATTTTTTATTGAACAAGACAGATGACAACAAAGCCTGCTTCTTGGTTTGTGGGCCTGTTCCATCTCTCTGACCTCACATGTTCATTTATTTTTTTCAAGCCTGACCTGGATAGAAACTACATTGGGGTCAAACTCAACTTGTTATAGTTTTAAGAAAGAAATTCTGCCTTCTCTACTTCGGAATTCCTCAGCTGTCAATCAAGTTTACAGCGAAGAAAGAGCCAATTGGAAACAACTTAGCTCTCTCCTCTATGGCTCTCTTTCCCCAGTGGGCAGGACTTACAGATTGACAAATCAAGGAATCTTAACTAGATTCTATTAACTAGAATTGAGATGCACCCATGAACTGTTGTAAACTCTAAACTAAACCAGACCCAATCCTGGTCCAACTCAAACTACAGTAAAACATATCTTGTCAGACAAATATATATATATATTTTTTAGCTCCACCCCCTGCACACTCTACTGTCCCTCCTTCACTCTGCCCAGATCTCCCGTCTCTCTTGGCTCTCGACAGTCACCCCCACCTGGTCTTGTATCACACCTCGAGCTGTGATGTAACCAGATGATGGTGACTATGAGTCAGGTTGAGTAGAAGGCAGGTGCTAAAGATTTAGAGGGACTGTGGCATGCTCAGGGTGGCCCCACAGAAGAGGTGGTTGGACTTACCTGCCTCCAGGGATCCGTCCATGGACCCTGAAGTTGTACAGGCAAGTGAATGCAGTGTTGCCGTGGTTACTGTGGATCTCTAGCTTCACAAATATGAAGATCTTCTCCATGTGTTCCAGGATATGGAAGGTCTGGAAGGAGTCCCCGTGGGTGTCATAGTAGAAGGTCCCCAGTCTGGTTTCTGATTCATGTAAGGTCTCCAGTCCATAGATGGTGAAGGTCTTTGGAGCAGACAGGATCTCACCTGTAGGAGACTGCTTTTTGGTGATATGTCCCAGAGTCACATGGGACACGTGGATTCTCTGAGCCAGAGAGATGAAGAGCTTACCCTCCTGGCCTGTGAAGGCCCAGCAGTGCCCAGGGATCAGAGGGTAACTCTGGCCCCTAATGACACTAGCTGGAGTGCTCAGCCCTAGGGTGCTGTCTCTGAACATGCTCTTCTGTTGGTAGCTCCTGGAGCTCAGTCCATGTATGACCTGGGCCCCCAGAGCTTCTAGAGCAAAATCCCCCAGCAAGTAGGCCTGAGGGTGGAGCAGGGTGTGGAGCCGCTGCAAGTCCTGGCGCAGATGGCTCACCTCAGTCTGCAGCCTCATATGGGACAGGAAGAATGTAGCTCCAAAACCAAAGAGCATGATGAAGAGGAGCAGGGTCGTGCCCCAGGTGAGGCTGTGCGCAGGCCTTGTTAGGCCAACATTCACAATCACTGGAGAGTTACAGGTTTCCACGTACGAGTTGGAGTCAGACCTGCTCCTCTTTTTAAACACACTCCTTAGATTCTCTTTGTACGATATTTTGGGTTTGTCCTCATCGTAATACCCCATATTTATAAGCCTATCACTCCTCCGAACCATGAAGTAGTATTACAGTACATTTGTAGATCATAAGTTTGTATTCTTTCAAAAACAGCAAATCTCCTATAGACAGGTGACCCTTGCCTACCATTTAAAATTATGACATCATCAAATTTTAAAATGTGAACATAACCTACGCCCCCCCATGTTTGAGGTATATTATATTTAACTTTAACTTATTTTAACGTAGTAGTAGCAGCAGTAGCAGTAGCAGTAGCAGTAGCAGTAGCAGTAGCAGTAGCAGTAGCAGTAGCAGTAGCAGTAGCAGCAGCA
>KN485074.1:20512-31569 GCA_000787095.1 Periophthalmodon schlosseri
AGTAGCAGCAGCAGCAGCAGCAGCAGCAGCAGTAGTAGTAGTAGTAGATCCCCTTGTAGTTCTGCATCATGAATTCACAGTGGGGTGTTCTCTCTACTACTACTACTACTACTACTACTACTACTACTACTACTACTACTACTACTACTACTACTAGTACTACTTTTTTTTGTTTTTTGTTTTGAGAACCTAGCCCAGAGTAACGAAGTGAGAAGAAAGCTATGCCTCAGGGGTTGACTACAGTATGCTGTTATTTGCCAGAGAATCCCGCCTCACTTACCTGTGCCAGGTGGAGTGTATGCAGGTGTGAGCTTCTAGGCAGGGTGCCCAGAAGGAGGGGAGCAACCTGGTGAAGGAGACTACTGCAGGCCTGGAGATCTTAAATGGCCTCACCTGCTAAAAAAAATCCACACTGGGGCTCTATGGAGTGGGCTTAAGGATATGCCTACAGTGCTTCAAGAAATGTTATCCATTGTTCATATGTTAGATTTTGCAAGATGTTTAGTGACACATGTTCTATGCTAATGATGGGTTTACGGGCTTTCAAAACCCTAGATGTCACAGCATCGTCGCCATGAGAAGAGTCATTTTTGTGAGGTCTTGGATGAAGCTCCTCTCATCGAGGGGTAATTAGCCCCAGGGCAAGTGTCTTGTAGACATGTGTTTGGCTGGTGTACTGCAGAAGTCGCCGGACCCTTCAGCCATTTGCCATCAAACCACCAACACCTGCAAGGGATGAGGACCCTCATGCATGCTTCAGTGGGATGATGCCCATAGTGCACCATGTAGAGGTAATACTACTACTACTACTACTACTATTGCTGCCCTTTATTTTCAGAGTAATCTATGTATTATATAATGACTATAGACAATACTACTAGTAGCAGCAGCAGCAGTGTAGTAGCAGCTGCTGCAACTATTAGTAGCTGAGAGGTTAGCCCGTATTTTATGTACTCTTATGCTCAAAGAGAATGCATGCATTCTTTTGACATTATTTCTCATACAGGTCTCTTGTGAGACACTAAACACTCTCCACGCTCCACACCTCCTCCACTGCTTAGTTGAGCGCTCACGTTTGTTTTCACAAAGCCGGAACACTGTACGCAACAAAATGTCTCAGATGGGTAATGTTATTTTAATGAATCTTATACATAAGCTGTCTTGTAAATATATTGTGTATGTGCTCTGTGAGGCTTGACACTGATAATGACGGTGGTGTAGATGCGTTTTGGGTTTGCCAACGTTTGTAACAATAACCAGAACACAAGTTTGTTAAAAGTAAATACTATGTAAATAAATAATAACATTCAGAAGTCTCCCCAAAATCCCAAACAGGTTGATCTAACACAAATGCTTTTCTGTTAGCCTTGGACTGACATTACATCGGGGCTAAAGTTGCTCGTTGCTACATTTACAAACTGACTGACAATGCTGATTGCCAACAAAGGACACCTAGCTGCTAAAACATATAACATTACTGCATACAGATGAAACATCACTCTGTCAATTACAGAAGTAACCCTGACGTGACAAGAGTTTGATCACACTCCAATGCTTTATCCTATTGGATGCTAGGCATGAAGTTAGCCATAGTCAGATAGCACATCAGGGGTAAATTTGCTCTTGTTTACGCACTGACAATAAGTGACACTAGCTGCATACATTTACATAACCACGAGTAATGCATATGAAACTTACGTGATCTCTTTCCTTAAGATCTCGCCATTCCTCAAACGCCTTCCCCAGGTTGACTGCTGTGTGAGCTCTGGCCCTGTCTGATTCACTTTTCCTTGCATCCTTGGACAAAGGCTACCTCTGTCTTTTAGCTGGTTGTGCCACGACTGACACCTTACAAATGAACACTGGACATTTATTCCTGTAGTGAACTGTGGACAGCGTAAGGGGTGTGTCTTAGCTCGGTTACCTGTGTGTATACCTGTGTGTCGTAAAGCAGTTTGTCTATTGCAAGAACTAACTCCGAGTGTTGACCGTGGGCCGGTGGCAACCAAATTGGATGTCTGTTTTTTCTGCTCAGAGACAGCTGAGGGAACCAGCGGACCCTTCAAATACTCCCAAATCACCTTTGTAACCACCAGAGTTTGACTTAGTTCTGCTTTAAAGTACAGGGAGAAGAAAAACTCAGAACAACAATTTTGTCCTTGAGTGCTACATATTTTGTAAATGTGCAGTGAAGCTAACTTAGCTTGGGAAGTACAATTCAAATAGTGGGAGGATGGCAGCATGTAGATACTAGAGTCACACACTTGCAAAATAGCGCGATATTGAACCAAAGAACAAAAATAAAAACCTCCATGGAGCCTAATGAATAATGCAAGAGCAGGAAGGTCAGCTTCAAACCAGAATTCTAGATAAAATTGTTAGTAATAATGTATGACTTTAATTACTATTGTCTCCGTGGTGATACACACAAATAAGAGGCCATGCTGTATATGTGACCATGCAGGACTAAACAAGGACTAACCAGAACTAAACCAGAACCAGGACTAAATCATGACTTAAAGCAGACTGATTATGCAAACTTTTCAGGGCTTTTAACCACGTTATAGTTGTTTCCCCTTCTTATTTACTCACCCAAAGTTGTATTAGGAATGATTTGTGCATGTTTAAACAATCTTTAATTGCTTATTTTAAAGATGCCATTTTGCCAATCAGCTCCTGTTTTCACTGCCCACTGCTCTGTACTTAGTTCGTTATCCAATTTTATTTTTTTAATCGGTGATACAAGTAGAATCAACAGCATAGCATAGTCATTTTGGTAAAAAAAATCTGCGTCTCACTAGTGTGACGTGCAGCTATTCATAGCAGGTTCCGACTGCTGCGCGGCTCTTTGTTGTGATGGCGTTTACAGTGACGTCAGCTCCCATTGGGCGCGGCAGTTTTTAATGCAGAAGTCAGTGGACTGGTTCCTTCTATTAGTTGTTTTAGATGAATATTGTGATTTAAAATGTTCAAATTATAACATAATGATCCACGGGTGTAGATTATAACTATAAGCAGAAGCACAATATGTCTTCTTTAAAGGTCCTGTACCTGATTCTTTCCTATCTATTGGAACAAAATGTGTCTTGCCCCAGTACAGATAAACCCCATTCACACATAGTTTCCAATCTGATACCATTCCATAATTCAAAAAATACCAACCATAGCAACTTTAATGCAATCTGTGTATGTATTAAGTTATTTATTTATTGCTAAATGTCTATCGGCACAATCCGCCACATATTTCTCCATCACACTCGCTGCCGAAACCAACTGGGAAAAAGTCAATATTGTTTCTATAGCAACTGTGGATGCTGTTGTTGCTTTGCGGTAGTTTTTAGTATCCTGTTTTTTTTTACTTGCAAACTCCTACACAAAAACAACAGGTCAAAAAGAGAAAAAAACAAAAAAACAAAACCCAAACAAAGTGAAAATACATGTTGATATAGGCCATTTTAAAAAATGTAGCTATTCGTAATAGGTCTATTCATGGGTTTCAAGCTGTGGCAACTGTCTCCATGATCATAGCAATTAAGCAATTCAAATCAAAATATTATATCTTTTAAATGAGGAAAGGAATTTTGCACAAAACAGATGCAATTTCCTGTAATCTGGTGGAGATTAATAAATGCATACAGCAGCTTAACTGAAAATGATCTTCCAAGATAGACTTTTGCCTATATTATTAGTAGTAGATAGGCTACTCTTAACTTAACATGTATTTTACTGATCACTTGAGTCCAGTTTCTGTGTGTCAGTGGTTCCTATTGCAGCCCCAGCCCCCTGCTGCCTCTCTGTGCTCCGCTCCTGCTCCACAGCACAGGGCACAGTCTGTGAACTGCAGCCTCTCACCGGGCCTGGACTCACGTCTTATGTTGCTTTTAATTCAACTGGAATATAGTGAGCACTTCACCACAGTACCTGGCGCTATAGAATATACACATACATATTATCATAGTCGTTTATGCTTCTAACTGTGCAAATATGAGGCAGATTTTGAAAAAAAATAAGTGAGTAAAAACTTTGTACTTTGAAAAATATCTCCATTCATTCTAAACACAGCTTTTGATGACTTAACTATATGCCGGTGAGGACCGACTGTGTTCAGTCTAAGAAACAGCACACAGGCCACCCCGGTGTTGTCCTCAGCTCCCCTTCTGCTCTGTGCAGTACAATAAGTCGTACAGAAATGCTTGGGTCACCGTCATTAGGACATTTGGAAAGGCAAACGCACTCACTGGAAACAGCGCAAAAGCTTTTAGAAGGGTTTGAGATTGTAACAGCCCGTATCATGCAGGAGCTACCTGACGCAGCGTGAACGTGCTCTGAACGAATCCAGGTGAGGAACTTTTGCACTATGCCCACATAGACTATGATCTGTGGCTTCCTTTTTGACGCTGGAACATCATTTTTATAGTTAGGTCTATGTGTTTGTAACTATAGCAATAATGCAGCTGCTCCATGCGCACAGAACACGATGCATTTTTTCCCTCTTCTCTCACTTTTTTCATTTGGAGCTGTGAATCCAGTTGCACTTAAGGGATCGCTTTCTTTGTTGAACTAAACACACGCAGATGCAAACGTCAAGTGTCTACAGGACTAAATCCACACGCACCCACTGTAGACTTTTTAATGTCATCTGACCCGCCCGTTGGTCACGGGTCCTCATCACTCTGATATAGAACCTGTAACCTAAAATACACATGGCTATAGTGTACCTATGTGCAGTACAGCTTATATTGTGAGCTGCACAGGGAGCTTCTCGTGTTGTTACGCGCGCTTGTCACTTGTCTCCTGCACAGAGCATGGTCTTTTACTGGGGCGCTGTGCCATAGAAAGGGTCTAGTGACCTCCCTGCTTCAAATCAGGAAGGACTTGTTTGTCTGAAACCCATGAACAGGCTATTGGATGGATCTTATCTCATTTGAAATATTAGGTTATTTGTGCAGATCCTTATAAAGGCAATTGTATTATATGTCGCTTATTCCTATTTGAATAACTCTACTTCGTAAGTGTAGTCTAGATTTTCACCACTAGATGTAGCTATTGAGCTGATAAAATTTCTTGGGCGCTGCCCGTGGTCCTGAAAACTACAACTTTTGGGCTACATTCGCATACGCGCACACACCACATTAGAAATTGGGGCTAAATCGGGACTAGAGCAGGACTAGTCCAGAACAAGTTTACATGAGGAGTTTGAAATTCTCTTACCAAATTTAATACATTCCACAGTTAAAGTTTATCCACTTGCACAGATTTTTATAGGTACTACCGTCTTTATTCTATTTTTGTAGCTATTCAGGCCTATTTTTTAAGTAGGCTAAAGTAATATGAATATTGCATGCAATAATTGAAATGCTTTTTCTTTTGCAGTTTAGTTGTATATTCTGTGGCTGGTTTACATTCAGTTTAATTTTAGCATTTAAAATATTTATTTATTTACTTACGCCTAGTTTATAAATTACGTAGCCTACTATAATGATACATCAATAAACAATCAAAAATATATTTATGGACTATTTTCCTTCATTTTATTTCACGCTTTTAAAAGTTCTGTTCTTTTTTACATCTTTAAATTAAAACGACGCACTATTTCCCTCTGCGTCATTAGATGGCGCTGCCTGTCGGTAAACGATCCAATGCCTTTCTCACTGTATAACATGAGGACGCCGCCGCTACCCGGTTCTGCTCATTCTACTCGTAACCACACACGGAGCACATACCAACACATCCTTCACATCCATCAAGAAGACAATTTACACGTGGCTTACTCTTGGACTTTTGCATTGGCTCGTAAATGTTCCAAGCTCGGAGGGACGGCGCTGCGAGATCAGGGGGGATTTTACGCACAAGTTCTCCGGACATGTGGGCATAAATTGCAGGCAGTCAGCGCGGGAAGTTGGGTTGTCGGTCTTTATCTTCTCCCGGGTCTGCAGCAGGATCGGTTGGGTTGGGTCGAAAGTTATGGTAACGACGTTGTTGGGGGTTAGGATTAAAAAAAAGAGGAGTGGCGCAGAGATGTTGAGGAGGGACGTTTTTCCTCCCAGTACAAAATGACCAATGCGACCAGCAGCAACGGCGAGATTTCCACGATGTTAAGAAGAAGTCTGCTCACTTTCAAACCGTTCAGGTAAGATTTGATAAGACTGGAGCTTATATTACCTTGTGAGCGAGGTAATAATTTAAATGATGCATAATCTAATATTTTGGTTTGGAATTGGATCCATAAACTCGCGATATTGCTTTGTGGTTTAAAGTCCCTCCAACTAAACTACACTTGTTTAGTTGAATAAATAAAAAACATATACAAAATAAGATTCCACTTTTTACCTAGTGATGCAATCATTTAACCAAACTTAACAGATTGATTGATTTTCAGCGAAGACGTGACGTTACTTCGCGCAAGTTTTGGTGAAAAGTTATGTATCTCAGAAATTACGTAGATACTAACCGTAAACCATTTGGGCATGTTGATAAAAAACCCTCCTCCATCTCAGTATTAAAGGTGCACTATGCAACTTTTCCAGCCACCCAACATTGCATAGTGGGGCCCATATGGGCACTCTATGGGCTTACGTGGGCTTCCTAAAGGGGCCCAAATGGGTTTGTCCGTGGGTTTCATGTAGGTTTTATATGGGTTGGCCCACATGGGTTGGTCCACATACAATGTGCGCTGGGCATTGGGGGCTGCCACCATAAATATGTTATTGCCTTACCTGGAATGTTCCACAGTATGGCATTAAACCTTCCTCTATTGTATTTTTCCCAATTACAGCAAATGCAGGTGTTTTTATTGAAAACCAAAAACATTGAAAAGCACACTTCTTACCACGAGTATGCTTCCCTCTCCACAGATCTGACCTGTAACTTGGCCTGGTGGTGCCGCCTGCTTGTCTCCATGGAGCTTCATTTCACACTCCACGCAAAGCTATAACTTCTCCATGGAGACAGGCAGGTGGCAGGCTGTCAACTGGAAAAAGATACATAATTAGAGACTAACTAGAGACTTTAGAGTGTTACCTCCATAGGCAACTTTCTAGTCATTGTCTTTTACTCAATTGGATTTTTAGGAAGAGCATCCGATATAAAAGATGAGGTTGAATGCTACTGTATATAAACCCCTCAATTGTAACTCAGCCTTATATTGCCACAACTGCTGATTTTGTTTAGTTGGAAAATTGTAATATATTTTTAGCTAAATTATGTGAAATATTCATCAGTCGTCCATCAGTACGGTGTATTGTGCTAGAAAGTGTATTAATAAAAAAAAAGAAAAAAGAAATGATAAGTGAATAATAAGTGAAAAAAATGGCAGTGATTAGTGACTAGCACAGAAACATTCAAACCCATGTAACAGGCCAAAGTGTACCCGCCTGGAGTATACCCGGGGTTAAAGCGGCCTAGGCTGGATTGTACCTCCATGATAACTTTTTTTTTCCTGAGGTAAGTTTGGTCTGGTAAATTGAATCATTGTCATCATGAATCCTAGCAGTTTTAGCAATGCCGCTGAACCTGTCGAACGAACCTAACCTGTGATAAAAACTGACATGCAGAGGACACATATGTAAAACTGGTGTTGCCTCTGTCACTGCCAGAGAGAGGGTGTTCCCTGTACCGAAGATATTTTCCCACTAAAAAATAATAGATAAAGCACAGCAAACCAAACGCATGCAATGGATTCGAACAACAAAAGCAGCATAATCAAACATAAGAATATTTCTACAAATTTGATGCTACACAAATAGTTATGGTCAAGAATGGTCAAGTGAACATGGATTATTTTTCAGATGATGGCTTTTAATATTGTGACTGATATATGACTATGAAAACATTTTTTATAGCAATATATGGCAATGCCCAGAATTTGTAATAAAGCAGGAGTCGTAAAATATATATCTGGGGTACACTGATCTGTCTCCAGTATTGTATCTTTGGATAAGGATTGTCAGATATATATATGTCAGATATATATAGGACAACTTTATGCAAATCCCTCCAAGGTGCACTATATAACCTTTCTCAGAGCCTTGTTTTATGGAGATATTCATTTTCTTGGAATGTTCCACACTATGGAACTTAAATAATAATAAACATATCTTGCATTTATTCAGTTACAGTTTTTTTTTTTTAATGGTTGGGTTCAAGAGACGTCACAACATACTAGAATCGCTATAGTTTAACACTGAGCTGGAGAACAGGTCAGAATTCTATGGTGGAATTTGCTGTTTAACTGTCAGATTGCAGATTAATATCTTTGTAATTACTGGGCCTATCCATGAAACAAAAACTGGCAAAAAGTTCAATGTATTCTCTGTCAGACATGATGCTTTTGCTCAAGTCATACTTTGTTTCACTACAATCTGACCAGTAAGAACTGACTTAGGGCCTCATTTATCAAGCATTTGCTCATGTGCAAAACAGCTAACCACGCTAAAAGTGGAGCAACCCAACACAGTTTCTCTCAGATACACTAAAGAAGATGCAGTGCAGTTTTGCTTCTATGAGTGAATGAATATGCAAAATGGGGTCGTCAACATGTGCAAAAATTGAGGCTGATTCGGAGCAGACCATCAAACTTTCTCGCTTTCACACGTCTGTCCCTTGTCTTAAAGCAGAGACTGTGGGGTCCATCACTGTGCACTGTACAGGGATACTGGAGCAATGCCCCTGCACCTCTGCGATGCTAAAGGTGCCAGACACTCCTCCATCCAAACGCTATGTGAAAATGTTCAGAAGAAGACTTCAACAGTTCAATAGCCCATAGGAGCAGAGACACGCAAACTTTTGCACTCACTGAATACTCATCAGTTTTGCGGCAGAAATGCGGCAGTTTATACTTGCAGTTTAGCACCTCGATTGATAACTGAGGCCCTTAGTTGGAACTACAACAGGTGAGCTGATTTGTGCTGTAAAACAAGTCCCTCTCAAATGACATTACAGTCAGAAGTTAGCTAGCATTAGCCAACAGTTTTTCAGTTAGTCACTCACTTTTTCTGTTGAAAATCAAACAGCTAAACAGGACCATGAACTATATCGAAGTTAGGCTCCTGAAAATGTGTTGTTTAAATCAACGTTGAATTTTTTTTCTTGACTTTTCAGACTTTCAGATCTTAAAGGTTTTTTGGATGTGTTTGCATTGTGTCACTATGGAAACGGCTGAATATTGTACCATAGACATACATGCAGAACACTCCCAGCATGATGTCACTGCAAAGTATCAATAGAGCCTACCCTCCATCGGAAATTGTGACATCATCACATCAACACAACATTCTATAGGCCAATAAGTGTTGATGTGATGATGTCACAAACATTCTATAGGCCAATAATATTTGATACAGGGACAGGTAAAATGAATATTGTTAAAATTCTGATTTTCGTCATAATATAGCGAGTTTGTGGTTCTAGTCACTGATAGAAATGATCAGGTTCAGCATTTGTGCATTACCTTTTTGAATATTTCATGAAAAACTACAATGCAATTAACAGGAAAAACTGTCCCTTACCCCCCATCTGAGACATCATCACATTTTAGAATCTGAAAACTACCAATTGGCCTGGGAGCGTCTCTTGCTTGTCTCCATGGAGATATATAAGTTCAATGCCATACTGTGAAACATTCCAAGCAAAGTAATAACAGCTTCACATAGACAAGCAGATAACTCCCATTCAAACTTACACAGTTCACCTAATCACTGAACTAATCATACATATTATGTGCACTATCCCTCCTTGGTCCCTAGTGTTACATTAAATCAATGCTACTGGTCTAACTGTCTCTATTTGTTCCTCCTCTTTCCTCTCGCCATAGGCTCTTTGTACTGGGCATCGGCGTCTTCAGCTTGTTCTTCCTAATGACGTCTCTAGGGGGCGAGCTCTCCAGCAAGCGACTGTCCGACTCCCCTTTCACCATCCAGGCAGAGGGTACGTATGCTGGCACCCCCCCCCCACACACACACAAAGATAACTTGTTAAAGCGGACATATTATCAGAGGAAATGTGTTCGGTTACATTTACTTGAGTATCTTTCTAAAGAAATTGTACTTTTCAGTGTACTCTTCTAGTAGCATACTTTTACTCCTATTTGAGTAATATTTTTATTGAAGTAACGGTACTCTTACTTGAGTAATTTCTGGGACCACTACTCTGCACTTAACTTGAGTAATATTATTTTGAAGTAAAATGTCACGTTACCATTTTCTAACACTAAAAACTGAAATGCAATTATAAAGAGGTGGGGCTTATCAGTTCTGCAGTTTTGAATGGGAAGTCAATGAACCATTTTCTATTACTAAGCCGTTTTACATCAATATTCCATTGCATATTGGTATCGAATATCAGGACAGATACTGAAAAATTTGCTGGATCAGTTGGATCTCTTGTGTAATAAGTTTACTGTATTTTAAGGAATAAGTGCCTTTTGCTGTCCCTACATTGGTATCGGTGAATATTGAGTATCGGCAGATACTTAAAGTGAAAGTATCGGTAACATCGGTATCGGAACTGAAAAAGCTGGATTGGTGGATCCCTAATTTGGAAATTTCCACATATTTACTGTCTTGTTCTTGAAAACGCCCACTTCCACCTCTTGATGGATTTAGTTGCCAATCCATCAATAAAAACTATTTATAAACCACTAAAACATACAAAAAGAGGTCATACAGTGCCTTACAATCTGTTAAAAACAATCCCAAATCCCACATGCCCAATCTTGACAAAAATCTTGATAAAAATCAAGATTGATCAATAAGATGAAATAAATAGTGATTTTTTCTTTTTGACATATCGCCCAGCCATACCATGAAAACCAATGCTAAGGTGTAGATTTAAAAGCCTTAAAGAAGATATATTGTGCTTTTATATAGTTATAATCTATGACACCTGTGGATCAATATGTTATTCCGGGTTGGAAAACTGTTGAACTGATTCTCACCTGCCCCATACAGTACATTGTTTTAAACATTATCACATAGTACTGCATGCTGTCAGCACCTCCTGTGGACAGCTGCAGATCACGTTTGCAAACAACGTGATCAGCGAGATCAGTGTACGCCTGT
>KN485077.1:23561-50005 GCA_000787095.1 Periophthalmodon schlosseri
AGCCCCGCGGGCCCAGCGTGGACCCTACCACTGGCTGCCCAACCGCAAGGCCGGCCGCAGCAATAGCAACAGCAGCATGTCCAGCGAGGGCTCCCTGGATCTGGACTTTGAAGACTCGGTGTGGAAGCCCGATGTGAAGGCTGACCTCAAGTCTGAGTTTGTCATGGCCTAAGATAGGATATAGTATCTTCAAAAATGTGTGCAAAGGATTAAGAATCTTTGGAAGGGAGCACCGAGGAAGGCTCCGTACAGACTTGAACCCATTCTGCAACAATAGCAACAGAACACTGATTTTTTAAGCTTGGATTTGGACAAGTCATAAACTGACCAGTGAGACTTAACCTGGACTTGAGCATAGCAGAACTAAGAGGGAGATGGTGGTGGTGTTTCTAGATTATTTTGTTCAACTCACTGTGGACATGAAGCACTCCACTCTGGACTAAAACACAGGACAGAAGCACCGGACGCTTCACAGTCGGGACAAAGGCAGAGCTACCGAACTATATGGATTATTCCTATGGGCATTCTTCTTGATCACACCTACCAAGTTCAGTTTCTACCTGTTATGGGGTGGTTGAATCAGTTTTTGTTTGTTTGATTTTTCTTGCCATTTTGAAACATATTATATTTTATAAATGATAAAATATGTAGCATTGTTCACAAAGCATTCAGGTTTTCATATAACAGTAAAAAAAGAAGTTGATTTTGCACATGATTTATAACAACTGGTGTGCAAGGAGGCAGGGCCTGAAATAGAAAAGATTATGGAAGTAGTGAACCTCAGCGACATAGGGTATCAATAGGAATGAATAAACAAAAAGTAAATTAATATGAACAGAAAGTGCTTTAGAGGATTTTAAAAACTTTAAATATATGGAAAAAAATCTATTTTTATTTCTCTTCCTATCTGCTGTTTTCAAAAAGCAGCAGCCCTCTGTGGCTTTAGTCAAGTCTTTGACTACTAATTAAGTGTACATCAATCCATTAATTCATTCAGCTCACTGATGGGTTCTATTTGTCTAGCCTCAACCACAAGGAGTTTCACAGAGCCCACCTCACGTCTAACAGACCTGAAATGACTAGATTTTGTGTATATAACTGTGACAATTGGCAAAGGTTTATGAGGGTGCGTGTGTTTGTCGTGTTAATTGATTTATGATGTCCCCGAGTTTGTCCAAAATGTCTTCTCCCAAATCTCCCCATAGCTTTTGAATTCACTGCAGTAAATGCATGCAGAATATAGCATTCATTTCCATATTGGCCCCATTCAACATAAGTGATCCAAAACAAACAAAATTTCTCTTGTCAGAAGGTAAGTAGGATTGAGCATCATAGTTATATAGTGCCTCCACCAGTTCATTCATTGACATATCAGGTCAGGCCTTTTACAGTTTTGCTGCTACACACAGGGACGTTCAAAAAGTGGGAGGGAATAGTACGTTTTTTGCATGCAAATGTGTGAAACTACATTTTACTTTCTATTGATGAGAGAAAAAAAAAAACATTTTGAAACTGGTGCTTTGGGGGAATGAAGGTTAACAACATGCATGATTTTGTGAAGAAAAAGACAACCAATGCTGCTTTTGTTGGTTAGATTTTTGTAACATTTCTTTCTTTTTTACAAAGAGGAAAAGTGTCCTGCAATTTAAGTATTACAGACGCAAAACCAAAACAGATGAAGTTAACTGAACATTCCTGTTGTTTTGACAATGAAGACGATGGCAATTTTCGGAGCGACAAGAGACTCTTTAACTCCCCAATGCGCTGGTTTGATCCAAGGAATTTTAGAGACTTTTCAAGGATCCAGACTGACAGCCCACCTCCCCTCTGCTCGCCTGGAACCAGCAGAATGGCGGACTTAAAAGTTCGTCTAAATTTGGTGTATTTCTGTCTGAATGATCGACCACCATTATTGCACTCCTAGAGATTGCAGAGAGAGATTACCTTTTTGGTGAACCTCATTGTTTTTTTAAGTGGCCTTATTATTACCTTCACTAAAAATGAGACACTTGTGGGGGAACAATGGGAATGGGGAAATGTTTTCTGTGTATTGTTGTCGTCATCAAGGCACCATTTTGTCACTGAGGAACTGGGCATCTGTGGTTTAGTGCTTTTTAGCTGGTGGAGTCTCAAATTATGTCAAAGGCTTCTGTGCCTTAAATGTTGCCCTTGCAGTGTCAGTGTCAAGCTGATTTCAAGTTGTTTTCACTGGTTTTTACACACGCAAAACTGTAGTATTTATAGATTTTGAAGGTTATTTCAGCAAAAGTAGTTCCTCAATTCTTGCCTTTTGTCCCCAATGTGTTGCCATATTTGTTGTTTGTTCAATACGCACATCTTCCCTATACTCCAATACGAAAAGCTACAATTATGCTAAGCTAGCCTTCAAAGTTTACGCCACAGTACTTGTAGGCTGAGTGGAAACCCGGCCCAGTTCAGAGTATGTTGATCCTAAGAGGACGCCAAAACTACATGCACTTCCTGGTCACATAGACAGTTTAGCTCAAGCCCCTCCCAAATTTTAATTTAATTTTGTTTGTATATGTATGAACTATACTCTGTGTGTGCCTCACTTCTGTGTAAAAGTCAAAAGATGATGAAACAAAACAAAAAAGATGATGAAGCATTACAGAGAGAGGAAAAAAACTTGGTGGTATTCAGATCATTTAAGTTGCCTGTTCTTTCTTGTAGCCAACTATTGAATATAACAGGATTCAGAATACAATTTTACAATGTTCTAGCTCTAGACCGGTGTAGCACATGTGTGACTGTATTAATTTATAAACCAAAATGGTAACTGTGAATTATGTATTTCTTTGTGCATTTTTTAAACATTGGGGAGACGGTTGTTATAGGGCATGGTACAGCTGATGCTCATGTCCAAAAGAAATCTTTTGTTTTTGGTGGATTATAATGGAAACACACATGTTTCCGAAAAAAGGAAAAAACGAAGAAAAAAAATTACAAAAAAAGTGGAAAAAATCTATGAATATATTTTTTTTCTTAAGCAATACATTTCAGTGTGACTTGTGATAGAACATTTTCTTTTTTTAGGTAATAAATAAATAAAAAAGACAAAATGAGTAATCAGCCGTGTGTGAGTATTCATTTCTGATTCAATAAAATTGAATGAAAACTGCAATTCAGTTTTATGTTTCATGAACGAATGTATTTCATGAGGTAACACGATAAGAGCGGAATACGTAAAAGAAGCAAAGCTATTATTCCCATTGATAATATATTGCCTTACCCTATAGCTAATGTAATAGATAGGCTGGACCATTTCATCAGAGCTCCACTCTGATTTATAAGGACTGTGAGAGCCTGAAGGATCAGGAGGTCACGAGCATTTGTATAATTCATACATTCAGGCCTATCACTTTTGGGATTGTCAAAGAAAACCTAATAATACAGTTTCCTTATTAAAATTGATTAACTCCTTTTTGCAACACAAGCAATTTAATTCATATTCAATTTAGCCTATTATTTTAAAATGAGTACGCTCATGTAAGCCTTGTTTAATAAAAAAGTAGGCTTATTTGCTAGAAACTAATATTTGTGAGAGCGGAAGAGTGGAGAGCGGTAGTTTTTGCACACATTCACGCAGTTCGTTTTAGCAGTATAATAGTTAAATGTTTCAGTTGTCGTAGTATTTTATGATTACTTGATTATTTTAGTTGATAAAATATAAAAGTGACATCACTTTTACCCTACTCAATCACAGGGTTTAGGCCATAGGCTTCCTCCACTTCCCAGCAGACTGAATCACTGAGTTGGCATTAAAATGTTTCCAAAAAAGGTCATAAAACTGTAAAGACATGGGATGGTAATTAGGAATCATGAACATTAATATGTTAGCACCTAGGAACCCGTGTCTCATTATGTGCCAAACGACGGGGTGTTAGCGGAGGCTAGTGTGGGGCGACCAGGGTTATGAGGGGGTGGGTCGGAGCTCAGTGAATACATTTCTATTGTTAAAACATGTTCCATTTTACTGGTTCCTACAGAAATTGCCATCGGAGATTGTATGAAATTACAGGTGACCAAGAATAGTACGGTTACTTGGAGGTAATAGTTTATAATTGCTTCACTTTAAGGCCCTCTGCCATGTTCTCTTCTCATGTTATATGTTCCTTCAAGCATGTACATGTATAGAGAGTTGAATAGAGTTTATGCAGTTTTCCTTCAAAATCTGTTGCTACTGTGAGATTGGATGGGCTATAGGACTGCTGAAGTGTTTTTTGTAACCATGAACATTTGACTAATTCCTGTTTTAAACCACTTTAATGCATCACTGTGAAGGCCAATTATTCAACTTCTAATATTGCATTTCATAACATTGTCCAGATGACTACCTTTGAAAAATCAGTAGGGGCATAATGATATATTCATTATCAATATGAAATTAGACATTTAGACCATTTTCATTTGTAAATTTTAGCCTACCACAGACAGAAAAAGGCAGGCACGCTGTTTTGTCAGGCCTTCATTCTGAAAATACAGCCAAGTATTACAAATGTCTCTTGGCCTTTTCTCTCGCTTGATTTTCCTTCTATTTCTGTAAAGATGGATTTGGAAATGGAGCTCCTACTCAGACATAAGCTAACATCCCCCTCCTGTCTGGCCTTTCTAAAACACATAAAGCCACTGCATTGTTTGGTAAGAGGAACCAATGAAAGAGGAATATTGATGGAGGGTCACACATTGATCGAGTCATCAATAGCTGGTGGTGATGCTTTTCTCTCAAAAGACGAGAGGATAGAGACAAATGCTAAACGTGGAGCAAAGTGGCTATTTTTATTAGTATGGCACCATTTGAGCCTTTTTGTGCAAGTTGTAAAGTAGCATACAAAGGATCTTAGCAACTGCATCATAAAACAGTTCATTTTTCATTTTTGTATAGAAAACCTACCAAGCAAATGCTACTTGAGCTTAACAGTTTGAAAATGAAAGACTGAAAAGACCTTCACCCAATAAAGAAATAAAGAAATAAAGAGGTACCTTTCTTGTACAACACAAAGAAATACAAAGATTAACAATATCATAATTAATGACAATATATTTTTGTTGATTTGACTTCAGTGTCGAGCAATAAATCTCTCTTTTACCCAAACCAATTCTAGACTTAATCACATTTAAACCCTTGTTTTTGCTTGGCATTGTGACTCTTAAGACTGTAGGCTACTGTTTTATAAGCTATCACTCATTCATAGGCTAAAGCTTTTGATCCATCTTACCTGTGGCCGTATTTGTTATTTTCTTGGCTTATTTACTTAACTTACCCGAGAACATATAGTTTCACATTTCTTCAGTTAGCCCCGTTCAAACGTGGCATCAAAAAGACTAACTGCCATTTCTTTGTGGGTTTTAGGCAAAGATTATTAAGCACTTTCTGGTTTATTGAATATGAATAACAGTCTGCATGTGTTTTCTTATGGATTATTTCTCTTAAGACACGGCAAACAAAAAGAGCTAAACTTAGGCACATCCCATCTGTCACTCGAAGCAAAACAAACCACAAGGCAGGAGTTGACACATATTTACAGTGGATCTCGCAGGTGCAGCTAACAGGCAACAGACTACGTTATTTTTGACTAGGGACTGTCTCTGAGAGGGGCCCACCAAACAGCCAACAGTCTGTTTACACCGTCACATCTTTTCTCCTGAATCTGTCTGTTGTACATGAGCTAGAAGCAATAGCAGCAGGCAGGCGGGCGGCAGGCAGGCAGCAACACAATGCTAACTAAATTCACACGATTTCCAGTCATACTGCAACTACCCAGAGAGGCTCCTTTTCTGAGAAGTCGCTGCAGCTTATTTCGGAGTGTCATTCACAGCCTCCACACTCATCTGCTGCCTCAGTTGTGGAGGTAACTGTCTTTGCAAAGATAGAAATAAAAGAAGAGAAAGAGAGAGAGAGAGAGAATGAGACAGAGGGCTCAGCTGCCACCACAAACTGAAACGTTGTGGCGTGGGGATAGAGAGGAGATCCGCTGGAGCTGGGGTTTCACACGCCGCCTTGTGATTTCAGATAAGACGTTCTCAGCTGTAACCTTCCCCACATACACACAAGTATAACGGAAAGTGTACAAGAGACGGCAGTATCACATGACACAATGACATTCATAACAGTGGAGTCTGCCTATGTATATCTGAAGTAAAAGTGCAAGCTAAATAAAGTTTATTTTTGTAAGAATTGTATATTTTCAACTGACACAATACGCAGACAGACAAGTGTTTGGTCCCAGCTCGGCTCCATGCCGGTATCAGCTGCATTCTGGCTCTGACAGTTTGCTGAATGTCTCTCCTCATTTTTCACCCCCATCATATTGCTTACTTTGTTGTCTAGAAAAAAAAACAAACAGCAGTTTTACATTACATTTTGTTTAAATCAGTGGCAAAAAGTTAAAGTTAAAAACATGAAAAACAGAAAGTTTACCTTATACATTTGGAGAATCCTAATTGTGGTGAATTTGTAAGCACAACTCACAACTCTCTGAGACCAGTGAAGGTGTTTTGCTGTGACGGTAAGGCTAACAACAACTAGCATGTGAACATGTACTTCCTGCTTATCAGACAATAAAATGCTTTCTAAGTAGATGCAGATAGCATGCGGCTGACTTATTTTGTCCTCAAGAGCTGCTTATACAATATATCAGTACTGGAGCAAGACACATTTTGCTCATATAAATGGGAAAAAATGGGTACAAGGTCCTTAAAGTTGCCTAGAAGTAACAACAGTCTTTTCAGTCTTACACAACAGCTTTTGGGGGAGAGCAATAAACTCCAGATCCTGCTACCCAATCCACATTTTGTTTTTACACAGTTTTTCCTCTTGCTCAACTAACTTTGCTTTTACCATTTTTTACATGAGAACAACAACCAATTTGGCCTCCTGGATAAAAGCCCCATCTGTACAAGGGAGCAGTGGAGCGGACTCCCAGCCAAGATGCATTTTCTCTGGGTCAGGGCATCCACACTCTTCTCCTCTACTCGACCCGGAGCTTTTCGCACGGTCAGCTGGGATCGTGTTGTCTTTTGTCTATTTTTGTTTGTTCCCTGCACAGTTGAAAGCGAATAATGGATTCTCTGTTATTACCTGATATTTACGCAGCTGCTAGGACCTTTGATATGTTCTGCAGACATTTTCACCACGTTTTGGGCCATTTTTCCACTGGAGACACACATTACACTTCAGCTGTCCGTCAGCATCAGCGTTCTGGCAACCTCTAGACTGTGACCTTTGAACCTGGAGCCGAGGTCGTGGTTAAAAAAAACTCTCAAAACTAGGTAAACAGGATGTGTACAACGACCCAGACATATGGTACTCACTAATCAAATGCCACTGCTGCAAGAGTGAAGAAAGAAAGTTAGAGATCTTGGAGTGTGAGAGGCAGTAAGCCTATAGTATAAATGTACCAAGCTGCTTAGCAACACATCAAGTTGTATTCCCCATCATGTGGGTTATTTTAAGACTGAGATTAATACTATACATGAAGGTCAAGGTAAATCCACTCCAAAAATAGAGAAAAAAAGAGTCCAAAAATGTGATTATTTAAAATAACATAACCATGTCTCTGTAGAATTTATGTAAGCGTTTTTTTTATACAACTAGGAACACAAGGTTATGGTTTACACAGGTAAGTAGCCTTTTAATTTGCTTGTGCATAAGAACTGAGTATTTAATCAAGCAAAATCTTTGGCGCCAAGGTTAGCTCCGTAATTAGCTTGCTTTGCTTCAGTAACTCATCTTTGAAATAAACCTTTTTTTTTCTATTTCCAAAGCGGACCAGAAGTTTCAAAGTAGAACTTATATCTAGCTTGAAAACTTGGTGTAATATCTGTAATATAAGCATTGATACCAACGAATGTTCAATTAACCTGCAGTGCCGTGTAGACATAAAGCAGTGTGGCTCTGCGGAAACAGCTGTTGCAAATAGATGTTTGTCATTAATAAACATCTGGCTTTCTTTTTACATGGCTGATTATAGCAAAAAGATTTATTGCTGAAATTATGTTATCACTTCATTTTCATTTTTTATATTTATTTTTTGAGTTCAAGTCGATCTCTTTTCAGAACACACCTGTCCTTTTCCAAAACCTGAGTGGGGTATAGTCAAAGTCATTATTGAAAGTCAAATCACAAGAAAAAATAACAATGACTCTACTTGACTTTAGATGGAAATCAGAAATGAACAGAACCACTGCTCTAATTCAAAGTGTTAAAACTTCTAAACAAACTTTTAAACCCAAGTGTGCCATGACTTGCACAATTTTACAAGTTTTCTGATATAAGTGTGTAACACTCTGCCCACAAAGGCTGCTATTTCTGTCACTTTTGCCATTATTCTGATTGGATGAGCAGGGCTGCCATGGGACATGTGCATTGACTCTGAGGTCTGGAACCAAGTTCAGAGAAATGTCAGGTGACCTGACCATCTGTCAAGGCGTGAGTCTATGGAGATCCATGCAAACACAATTTGAGTGTTGCTAAGTCCCAAGCTAATGTGGCTACTACGTGATTCATCATCAACTCTGCGTGTCCCGTAACAGGTTTAGGAGAGGCACAGTTAGCACATTGTGTCAACTGTCACATGTCAAATGCTCTTTCCATTCCTGTTCTTGTTCTTTTGGTGAAAATATCAGGCTGCGTTCAGCAGTTGCTCCGGTGACCTTTAGCAGCTGTGAGGTTGGGATTGACTGAACCTCCTCTCCTTTATCCTTGTCTCACTTGGTGTTTGCCTGGCTCTTTGTCCTATACACTACTGTTACCAAAGAAACCACAACGTTGTAATATATGTGTATTTCAGTTGATCAGGGATGGAAACAATAATAATATATTTACCAATGTTTAAACACTAAAACGAGGTTAGATTTACATCCTTTTTTACCTTTAGAAAATGTTGTTGACTGCATTTGACCCGTCCTTGAGTGGTGCCAGGACAAGCTGTCAGGAGCAGTTGACAATCACCACCTCCAGATCTTCAATCAGGATCATAATTTCAGATGGAGGTTAAGAGTTATTATTGTTTGATGTCACATGAATGCAGACTAATCTCTGTGTTACTGTTTCCTGTAAATCTATATTTCATGTCCTGGGTTACAGTTCTTTGTTGTAGTGGTTTTAATGTATTTATGGAAGAGGTCACTGGAGCTCACTGGAGCTTTAAATAAATGAGACACAATCTACAAATTAATAAAGGTTAATGACATTTTTAGTTTAGCACTGTGGAACATTCAAGGCAAAAGTTTAAAATCTCCATGGAGACAAGCATATGGCGGACCCTCCAATAGAAAAGATGCATAGTACATAAGGAAGAATAAGGAAACTGTATCAGCAACAATAAAAAAAAAAAAAATCATAAAGTGCACATATATGTCACAGTTGTCCTGTTTCTGATATTGCATGTATAACAACTTGAATATTTCTAACCCCACACACTTGTACTCCTGAGTAGTGACTACAGTGTATGTTTTACCCATGTTTCCTAATTAACCACAAGTCCAAGCTAATCGTGAGCAGTGTTGTGTTGTCCCCGCTGCGCTGACTTCGCTCTCCCCTCCCGACTCTCTGATTTTTGCTCCAAGTAGTGCTCAATGAAAGGGCACTCCGGCAGTTTGGATGCCCTCCAACAGGTATTCATGCCAACTATAGACCATTAAGGGCGCATGATCTTGCAGCAAAGTGTCATCTAAGTAAGTAAAACAGGTAAGTGTACATTTTTACGCATTCTACTTCCTGACATTTCAATTCCTTGATCCTTTACGCGTTCCACATCTCCAGCCCCCTGCTCCATCCATCCACCCTTGGCCCCCATTAGCGAGTGTGGCGCTGTGAGTTATGGAAGGGCCCTTGCAGTGGTCTGAAACAGCTGAGGTCATGAATACTGGCAGAGAGCACACGGCCCCTGTGCTCTGAATGTAAATGAGCTGGCTTCTCTCCAGAGTGTCCAGGCAGAACTGTGGATCCCGTCCGTCACTCGGAGCAGTTGCTGGGCAGGACAGTGCTAATCAAGCCCCTGTATGCGGGACAGTAGTTAAGATGGTGTTTAGTAAGGAACGCACATCTTCAAGGTCTTGGCTCTTGGACTTAAACACCAAACAAGCACTTTTGGAGCAATGTTGTGCTGTTGTTAACTTTTTAATCCTTTTGGTTTGCTTTTAGTTATAGGTCTGACACTTATTATATCGACTTATCGTTCAAAAAATGAAAGTTGGAACAATATTTTTTGGTGGCGAATATTTGTGTACTTTTTAACACTAGTGGGGAACTTTTTGTTATTTATTTGTCTTTGGGGTTTTTTTGTACTATAATGAGATTTGGGACCACAGTAGGTCAGTTGGTAGAGTGTCAGATCCACTGATCTGAAGGTTGGCGATTCGAATCCCGCTCCCACAGATGACTGCTGTCGCTGAGTCCTCGGGCAAGACACTTAACCTACCTTGCTCCCAGTGTCTGTGTACACTAGTGTATGAATGTGTGTGTGAATGGGTGAGAGGTTTCTTGATGTAAAGCGCTTTGAGTGCCTTGAAGGTGGAAAAGTGCTGTATAAAAATGTGGACATTCACCATTTGACCATTTAAGCTGTAGAGCGTTGAATAAATAACTTCTATGACTCATTACAGAATGAACTAACTACTATAGTGTTTTATTCTGCTATATATTTCTTGCTATATTTTGCTATTTATTTGGGATAATCCTGTTTTATGTCTATTGTGTCAGTGGCTTAAGTTACTTTCAATTTTATTGTTTATGCGCTATATTTATATTTATTTATAATTATATTTATATCATGACAAACTCTACCTTTAGTGCAGTCTTATCTTGAGGAAACACTGCGTGGGTTTAGTGCAGTTTCCACTCAAAAAAAAAGAAAAAGGGTGAACTTCAAACTTCCCCAAAAAGAAAACACAAAAAAGTGCAAGTGAGGTTTGTCATTGCATGTTTTTAAGGGGTTTGTGGGTGTCACAAATTTCCACTGGGTGAACCAAACAAAACTTATTGTTAAAAATAAAAGCAGATGTTATATTTACCTTATTATTTTTTGCACTTACTTTGATACTGGCTCCTTTGCAGACTTCTAAGCTAATGCGATAGATTTCAGGGCTATGTATACCTACTGAGTAATAAGGCGTACAAAGAAATGAAATCTGCTTCTATTATTAAATTCATATTGATAGAAAAATACTGATATTCTAACCCTAATACCTTGATATAGTGTGTATTTATACTGTGACATGCCACGTCCACAGTCCTGCTTATTATAGTAAATGTAGGCTAAGTATTCTGCTCATGATTTTCTTTCAACCCCAGCTACCAGACCTCAACCCATAACTGCTTGGTGCTTATCTCTCCATTTCCCGGCATGTTTAAGAGCACACAGTTAACTCAGTGGAGAGGGGTAATTGTGTGCAAATGGGACTGTGTGGAATGCCTGATAGCGAGCGTGGCACAGAGCACCATTAAGGCTGTTTATTTGACTTTGGGGGAAGCCCTTTGCCCATTGTTCATAAACGCCCTTATATGGTATTGGTAAACACAAAATTTGGCAACTCCCCCGGTGAGCACACAGAAAACTGAATGAAGGCAGGAAGTCTCAGCTCGGGCAGGAAGTGGCCTCTGTTACCGTGGTAACAACTCGAAACCCTAAGCACTGCGGTGGATGAAAGATAAAGGCAATTACGGCTGATCTCGGTGTCTTGACGTCATTTCACGTACTGGAAGTTGTAGCTGCAGATTAAAAACTTTCATGAAAGAAACTTTCGCAGGCACATTTGAAATGAGATGCGAGAAAAAAAAGTTGGCACTTGTAAGCTTTCAGGAAAACAGGTGAAGTGGAAAATCCCCATATGTTCGTATTAATAAGGACAATGTGTTTGAATAAACAACATGCAAACTAGAAAAGATATGCAAATTCCCTTTATGTGATTTCCAAATCGTCTAACCCCTTCTTGACTCCAGCATTAGCCTACTGCTTTTACTGCTCGTTCGAGTATGAAACATGTGTAGTTATTGTTATTACAACCACTGGCTTGGAAAATGTGAGGCTTCAAGTCACGGAACAACACGAGGATGATGAATTGTACAAGTTTGTGCTTTGTCATGTGAGTGAAGGGAAACAGCAAAACAAAGCATCTGGAAGAGAGGGTACGGTGAGAATCAGACTGCATCCATACATGCATGCACCACATACTGAAGAACACTGAGGAAAACGCCACAAGCACATATGTCAAACTGACACACTTTTAGGTCATGGATTCAAATGCGTATGCCACGGAGCTCACGGTGTCCTGAGGGAGAATGTGTAACTACTTTAAATCACATTACAATATGTCTGACACTTCAACGTGGAAGAGGAGAAAGATGAGAGATGAGATGAGAGTTATTTTGTGAAAACTTAGTAACTTAATAACTTTGCTTAAGTGTTTTTAGTCTTAACTTCATTTACAGACATATTTGTATAAAGTATGTAAAGTATGTCAAGTCCTGCCAGTGCCAGGGCATATTTATTTTTTCATTGTCTGTACAAACAAAATTGGATTTCTTTGTTTCTTTTAAAATCTTCATTTGCATGTAACTTAGCACAACTTAATCCAGTCACTTTTAATTGGATAAAACCAGCAAATAATTCCAAACTGAAGGTCAAAATCTTGCATTATCCAAATAGCTTTGTGTATTAGCAGGTGATTTGTTGAATAGAAAGAGCAGCTTTAGCTAGGCCTTTAGAGAACTCCTCCCTCATGGCTGGCTCATCCTCACCTCTTGTCTAATTACAAACTCTGTATCCAACCAGATACAGCCCCCACTCATTAGCCACGGCCTGATCCTTTGTAATTAGCTGTTGCTTGTGCAGTGTATGCTAGGAGAATAAGCTAGGGTCAGGTTTCATTGGATCCTTAAGGCTAAATCCATACATGACAAACCTCTTTTGAATTGAGCATGTTGTTGAATGGCTTTGCCTGTTTTTATGTTGTTGGTTGGGGCACGTGCAGAGGACAGGGGGATTACAGATGGAGGATACAGAGGGGCTTCAGTGATGGGGGTTCTTCTCACACTTAAGAACCTATGCAGTGTTGTCTCTAAAGCTGCCATATGGTATGCACGGTGGGCATTCAAATTGAGCAAAAATACAATATTGTTTTAACATATGATTCAATGCATAAATGACGCTTATAGATTAGTTCAGCTCAGCTTGGCTGAATGACATGCTGCAGGTAAGAACATGATTTTATCGTATGGCCCCAAAACAGAAATTTGAATAAATATTTGAGATATATTTTCAAATTGCATCCATAAAAAGTTCAAGGTCTTACATTTTAGCAGTTGACTTATATACTACAACATAAACAGCCTCTGCAATGTTTTTCATTGTCAAGGTGAACGCACCCTGACCCTGACTCGGCTCAAAACCAGAACCAGCTGTTTTAAAGAAAATGCTAAGAATCATTTAGCATGCCTTCATGAAATATGGCCTGAGAATGAACTTCAATGGTTTCCACAAAATCGGTTTGCCAATGCCATCCGATAGGCAGTGATTATTTTTATTTCATTTGAACCTTTCTTATAAGATGTATAGCAAATGAGTTACCATGATACTGTGGTGATGGTGTTACGAAGGCTTTAGTTACTGATGGGCAATTAAAATGGGAACCTTATGAATACAGTTCATTCCATTTCCTCAATCCTGTTCCAACTAGTCTTAAGTCAGAACAGTTTTGTAATGATATCTTCTGAACTGTATAATGATCCTGGAGAGCCCATTTGCTGATGTAATTGTGCACTTGTTTTGATTCTGATCTTAGGAAGGAAATGTAATTGCTATATCTGATTTTATTGCCATTTCGAGGAAGTATGCAATAATTCACTGCTAAAGGTCATGCTGTGGAGATGGATGTTAGCACTTGGGGATTGGTGTTTTTCTTTTGAGGTGATATTAGATAAAAAGTAAGAGTGACCTATAGTGAGGACACTGATGAATCCTTTTGTTCTCTGTTGTACACTTTTATAATTTGTTCATTAAGCTCTATTTTAAGCAACACCATTATTCGGTTGGTTCTTTGACATTTAAAAACCAGCAGTGTGCCCAAGTCAGCAATTACTTTATTTCTTACTGAGTTCAGTTGACTTTTGTCATGGATCTGGTTTTGACATTTCCTAAAGGTACACAATGAGTTTATTTAGTCATAGCTAGCTCTTTAGTTGAACATATGTTTTGTTTTAGTGTCAAATGCACAATGTGGCCATATTATTTGTGGCTAGGTCATATAATGCAAGATATATATGTGTCCGTATTGTAAATAATTATAGAACATCTGCAGCTTTTTACCATCTAAAAAACATTGCAAAAATCAAAGGTATACTGTCAAAAACAGACTTGGAGATCCATGCATTTGTCTCCAGTAGGTTAGACTACTGTGACATCCTGCTCACTGGCCTCTCCAGACGAGCGTTAATACAGCTGCAGTACATCCAGAACACTGCTCCTCGGGTCCGGACTAGAACCAGGAAGTACAAGCACATAAGTCCTGTGCTCTGGTCTCTGCACTGGCTCCTGTGGCTCAGAGAATAGACTTTAAAGCAGCTCTGCTTGTTACAAGTCTCTCCATGGCCCAGCACCAAAGTACATCTCTGACATGTTAGTGCCATATGAACCATCTCACACGCTGAGGACTTCAGGGACCGGCCTCTGCTGGTGCCCAGAGTCAGGACTAAACATGGGGAATCGGCATTTCAGTTTTATGCAGCTTCCTGAAGATGTGAGACAGGCCTCTACTTTGACAATGTTTAAATCCAGGCTCAAAATGGTTCTGTTTAACTGTGCATATGACTGAAAGGGTTTTTTCTGCATTCTTCTCCATTAATATTAATTTTATGATGATTATTTGTGATTATTTATGTTTTGATTTGTTGTATTGTGATTTTTATGTCTTTCTTATTCTGTAAAGCACTTTGAATTACTTTGTGTATGAAATGTGCTATGCAAATAAACTTTCCTTGCCTTGCCTAGAGTTTAATGTTGTTTTGATTGTAGATCTGTGTCACTATTCTGCCTGACTACATGTCTCTCTGGGTCCCTGGCTGCTCTTGAGCCAAAACTAGCTGCTTTTATTTAAATTTCAGCTTCTTCTAGGATGGGAAAAACATTCACATTGAGATACTGATATAGAGATATATTTTGTATTGAGGCACTGAGATATTATTTAAAATCTACACTTTTGTCCATATTGCTCAGCCATAGTATTTCTGATCTTCTGCTTATTTTCAGTATAGTCAGTGTAATGATGATTCCAACTCATGCAGGCGGCTGGGCCCTAGGTGGAAGAAGATGTATTTGACTTTTGGTTTGGTCACCTGGTCACTTTTGTTTTCTATGGATATAATAAACCTGAAATACTTGCACTGTTAACCTACCAACCTCCTGTTTCATAAAAAGACCATACACTAGTGGCTAGCCCGTCCTTCTTACAGTTGTAATTTGACTGGGCACATTGTCAGACATGCTGTGTGATGCATCTAAATTACTGTCAGTTCGGGTGGGCTCTTCCTGTCTTGGGGGTGCCTCATCAACGTGGGACCCATGAGTGACACATCACCCCCCCTCCAGTAAATCCCTCCGAGTGTGATCCGATTGTCCATGGTGGAGTGAGTGGATGAGCCAGGTCCCTCCTGCCAGGACGCCCTCCCCTCACGGCCCCAAGAGCAGCGTGGTGCCCCTAGTCTGCCTGTGGGGGGCGAGGGGCCTGTGATCAATAGGGATTTGGTGTGTTTGATTGTCTGTGGTATTCAACATGTTACTCTTGTGTTTGCGAACCTGGTTAAGTGAGGGATAAGGACGGAGACAGGGGGGAAGGGGAGACGTATTCGGATCGTCCCACAATGTACTCAATAACAATGAATCAGACTAGCTTTTTGCTTTGGAGGCAAAAGTGTTTTCGCCAAGGACAAATTGGCAGAACATATTGGTTGGAGTGGGAACTGAACAGTCAGCCTTTAGGTTAGTGGGTGAGTGCTTCATCAACTGAGCCATTGCCACCCAAGGAGATGGGGGCAGTGGCAATGCAGTGCCCCAGGACCCTCCAAATCTTAAGCCAGGATGTTAGCTAGAGTGCTATAGGTGGAGGATTAGCCTTCATTATGGATTTTTGAATGGTGCGGGAAACTGGAGGCCACAGAGGTATAACCTGCTCAAACTCACAGAAACACCCCAGAAGTTTAATTTCAGACTAGCTTTTTAAAGATAATAATGCATTACTCTTGGTGTCTAGTTCATTTTGAATGGTTTGCAGTGGTCCAAAGTTAGTTCTCACTCACCTTATGCATTCTGAGCATCCTAATTATTCACTGCGATGACTTTAATAACTTTCAGAGACAAGGGCTAGTTTTGGCGTCACTGTAAAGCTAACAACAACTAGCTAACACGAGCGCACTTCCTGATTCTTGTACTTAGTGGAGTTTTGCTGTGACAGTAAAGCTAAAAACAACATGATAACAGCACACTTCCTGATTCGCAGACAATAAAGTGCTTTATAATTAGATGTAAGCAGCACACAGCTGCTTTGATCCTAAGAGCTGCTTTTGTGATATATCTGTTCTAGAACAAAACAAATTGCTCAAATACATGAAAAAAATGTGTACAGCCACTGTGTATTACAGATGGTTGTAATGTCTCATACCAGAGCTGCATGAGTGTTCTGGGGTGGGCCTCTTTCTTGTGGTGGGGGGCCCAGGGGAGCAGACTATGTAGAGAGGCTTTCTTTTGCCCCATCGATCCCCAACATGTCAATTAGACGCACTGGTATAAATGTGTCGTGAAGCAGGGCGAGTCTGGTATGGGCCGGTCCCATGTAAACGACACCCTCTCATCGGACTGGGTGACACTGGAGCTGGATCACTTCTGAGGACCTCCTGCCATTGAGTTGTTCCGCTGCACAGATTGTTTTTCAGTTTGACCCCAGCCTTCGCTCCACAGTCAGGCACAGGAGGTGAATTACCCCCGGCTGCTCCCTTTGGTTTCTCCCAAGCTGCAAAAGGGAGGTGGTATTGACTAGATTTAAGAGTTTTTTTTTTTACTTTTTAATCAAAGGTGTATTTTGTCTGTAAAAGATGGCATTTTGTACAATATGAATGTACCTTTGTTTAACTGAAACACTACAAACAAATTAAAGGCTCTGTATCCAGTTTTGTTTTTGAGCAATATTTGTCTCACCCCATTACAGATATATTGTATTAGTGGCTCTTGAGGTCAAAATAAGTTAGATGTTGTTAGCGTTACTGCCACGGTAAAGCTTATAAACTTGTCGGAGTGAATAATTAAGATGCTCGGAATGCATAAAGAGTGAGGAATAACTGGACCACTGCAAACCATTTCAAATGAACTTCTGTTTTTCACATTTCAAGACAGCAAAAATCGGGTACAGCGCCTTTGGTCAATTTCATTTCAAGTTCAACAAAAAACCTATATCGTAATCCAAAGTTCTTTTTTGACACCAAATAATTGAAGATATTTTGGGATTGATGAAAACAACAAAATAAAGTTTTAAAAGCATTATTGGATGTTAGAAAGACTGATGCTGTTTGCGGTAATACAGGCCTTTTCTCCAGAGGGCCTCGGTTTTATTGACCATTTGGGAGAAAAACAGCGCGTAATCGATGCATGGAGTGTTTCTTATCTCGCTTCTTGTAGATTTTCTCTACCCAAACTAATTGAAGGTCAAAAACAAATAAAATACTTTATATCAACATCTTTATAGAAACTACTTTTCAACCCATGTTTTATAGATCTATGCAGCTTACTACACATGTTCCCTCATTATGACAATAGCAGCCCTGTTTTGCAGACATCATTGTCCTCAGACACAAACACGCATATAGATACAAATAGTCTTTTGAAGAGCTCTATGTGATATCTATAAAATTGACCATGTCCAAACAAGCCCTCCATTACAGAGACAGATTGGGGGTGATGCTCTGGAATATAATGACAAGCAGAAGTGTGTGACCCCCTGACTGCAGGTGATAAACCGATACTAGTCCTGTCTTTAGTCCTCCTCAATCACCCATAGTACCCCTCTCCCTCCCCCTTCCTCCTCTCCTCGTTTCCTTAAACCCGTCATGCCTCCTTCCCTGGAGCCGCCACCCCAGTGTGAAGACCCCTCCCCTGTGCTGGCCCCCTCGCACTGATCAGTGGGATTTACTGTGCACTCGTCCACAGTCCTTTGCAGCTCACACACGCCCCTCTGGGTCGATCCAGGTCGAATTCAATTTGTAAGATATTACGTATTGATCCCTGTGCTCCATTCTGGACCCCCCCACAGCCCCTCCCTTTGCGCGGGGGCCTGGCAGGGGCTCATTGACCCAAGTGCATCATCATCATCGTCAGAGCAGCAGCTATGTGGCAATCTGAGTAGCATGAAGGTGCGGCCCCAGGCTTTAAGCGCTGACCCTCACTTATATCAGCTGGACAGGAACTCCCATATATGGCGGTTTATAGTGGGAACGCTCCTCTAATGATGCCTCCACTGAAAAAATTGTGTTCAAATGCCTGGTGACAGGTTGGTCGATACACAGGAGCCCACTTTGTGAAAACATGTCAGCTTGAGATGTTTGCACCAACTGGCCAAAATAACAAAACATCTTAGTTTACAAATATTCTTGTACTGTTTTTTCAAGCTTTAGGAAATGCATTTTGTTTTTTTCAAAACATTAACTTCAACTTTGTATGTTTTTAAAAATAGTTTCAGTAAAAATGACTGCTTCCACTCTTTTTGTTTAGTTCCTTTGTTAGACGTCTTAGTTACTGACCATTGCTGACCAGTGACACCTGCTTGCCTGATTTTAAAGGTGCACTTTGAAATTTTTCTGCTGGAGTGAGGGTCTGCCACATTCTTGTCTTCATGGAGATATTATTGCTTTAGCTGGAATGTTCCACAGTATGGCATTAAACTACATTTATTCAAGTACAGATGTTTTTATTGCATGAAAAACATGCATTCTTACTGTGAGAGCGCTCGACTCTACAGATATGACCTGCAATTTGACATGGTTGTGTCACCTGCTTCTTTCCATGGAGATAGATAAGGCAAAAGCATCTCCATGACGACAAGACAAGCAAACGGCATACCCTCTTCCACAGAAATTACATAGTGCACCTTTAAATGTCTATCAACACATCACACAAAATGTTCACTTGAAACACATCCTCTCGCTGTTGTTTTTTATCCATTCCCTAGATCAGCTCACGCTAACCCTCTCCCACACATTTACATAGAATTTTGAGTGATAAACAGACCCCCCATAGTGCTCCAATAACCATCACTTTTAGCCATTTAGCTTAGCCAACAGGCCTTAAATCTTTCAGATCAATAGCTGCTCCCCAGCCGCTTCATCAAACCCACAAGTAAATAATTCAAATGAGATAGTTAAGCCCCTTGGAGTATAAATTGTGCGGGAAAAAAATCTCATTGTGATTTGGAGGTGCGATTTACGGGCATAACATGCACAGTGGTGAACAGGGGGCAACGGGAAATCGAGGGTGTACATAAATTTACAGGTTAAAATCAATGGCTGGCTTTGACTGTATAAATTGAGATCTGAAAGGCTTTTATGACGTTCATATTACATTAGCATCAAATATTCAAGAGGCTGCAGATCACTTTCCCATTAGGCAGATCAGCGTGTTGCACCGCCATCAAAACACTGCAACAAACACATCAGCTGGTATGACACCCAGGCATATAGGCATTTTATCGTTTACCTGTAAATGTGTCCACTGTGTTTGACCCATACTTTAATGCTTGTAGGGCAACCTAGGGCAGTTCAATGGACTCATCTCCAGAGCTTGAATAATTTTAGGTCAGGAACTGAAGCTGGTAGAATGGCCTATATTATATTGTGCATGTTTTAGGTCGATGGAGGAAATTAGAGGACCCACCGCGACATGAGGAGAACCTAAAACATACATTTATTTGGGGGCGGTAGTCCTTTAGTTGTTTATTAATCAGTCAAAAGTGTCTTAGTTTTAGTAATTATTTTTATTTCAATTTTAGGACTTATATGAGACAACAGCAGCAACAGCAAGGTATGTAGTGAGTTGGCTGAAAATTTGGAAGTAAATTTTATGCATTTCTTTTATATAAATACACAGTTTCAGAACTTTTTTGTAGAAATGTATGTTTTTGCATGAATTTCTGTGCAGTTGTGTCTTGTAAATGCTGTGTTGGTCATATACATGGTCAGATTATAGAAATAGATTATAGAAATATTGTATGTGTACGTTTTTGCCATGCCCCCTTATTAGTTGACCTAACAATCGGCATGGCAACCAATATTCTTTTGTTGACTATAGTCCAGATTGATTCATATGTCATTGCAGTATAAGGCTTGGTTAAATCCTTGTGCTTGCTCATATGTTTGTGCCTTCTAACAACATATTCTATTGATGTTTTTACTGGTACAAAAGTTTGTATTTTGGCACTTCCCTACTTTAATTTTGTATTTATTTTTTTCTCACTTAGGCCCTGTATTTTACTTTTACTTTGTTATTATTTATATTTTTTTAATTTTTAATTTTTTTGCTTTGTTGTTTTTATGTTATACTATATGTGCCACCCACTAACAGGTTTCCTGAGAGCAACCATGTTGTTGCCTTCACCTGTCAGTGGTCATAATGTTTTGCTTTATCCATGCATGACGTTTGTGAAAGTGCTTAATGTGCAGAAGCCGTAAGTGAAAACCTCACACTCTGAAGGCATAACGCGAGAGCCGAGTGACTGAAAACCACCCGGTCGAGGTCTTGCATGGCTGCCACAGATAAGAGAAATAAGGTCACATGCTAACAGGGGAGAAAGCGCTACGCCAAGGTGAGCAATGGCCATGACATTTCACAAACTGGGCTAATTCCCCAGAAAATGTACAGAAAGGGCACATTGCACATTATTGCATCACAACGCCATCATGTTCATAGCAGCTCACAGTCATTGGTGTTTCAAAGCAGCTTTTTTCTATGTGGACAATCATATGTTTTGTCAAAGAGATGTAAACCTCCATAAGAAAGATATACAAGACCGTGGCTCAGTTGAGTCCACTTCATGCTGTGAATCACAAATATAAAGTGCAGACCATGGATCTATAATAAGAACTGGATAAGACACTCCCCCTCTGTCCCGGGGAAAGGTACTGGGCCGAGGTACTGCAGATCCCAGGAGCTTGGGAAAGAATTCTCCCATAGAGCGCAATGCATTTTTGGGGAATTCAAACTGCCCATGTTCGGCTGACAGGGCATCCACAGCTTTCACAAAGGTCGGATTTTGTAGGGATTCTCTATTTTCACACCATGAACATCTAAAAATATTAAATACTCAAAGCTCTTAAAAGTTAGCTTTGTAAGATTTAGCCTAGCCCCTCTCTGAGCCCGCGCTAGCTCTGCTCTGATACTGACGTCACATGGTGGGAGGCGCTAGCCCGTAATGACGAAGTAATGTGGAACAGAACATTATTTTTGGGCCCATGTGCCAAAGGCCACCTTGGGTTCACCTTCCAGATTTGATTTTACTTCCATGGTGCAGACTATAGAACGACAGCAAAACAATGACAGGGCTGATATTATAAAGGGCATCCAAATGGGTTAAGCAAAGTTGTCACTGTTGCATTAATAATTATAATTTATAGTGGCTTAACTTCACAAAATACAAAAATGAAAGTCACTTCTTTTTGGTCCACAACTTTTATAGGTAAACAAGAAAACCTTTTCAAGTGCGTTCGCTACAATAACACTGATAGAGGCTCACCTGTTTGACACTAATTGTTGTCCCCAAAATGCAATGGGCTAAATTGAACAAACAACAGAATGTCCTGGAATTATGTTTGTATGTTTTTACTGTGTTGAGTTTTGGCTCACAGTTTGGCATTATCCAAATACAAAAAAGTTACATGCTTGCTTTTGACCTTTTAATAATAGCTTTGTTGATTTGGAAAAATTATAGTCAACCAAAATATTAACTGCAGTTTTGTTTGGTCTAGGGTTCATTATAGATTAAATAACAGTTTCTTAACCAATTGAATGAAAGATTTATCAACATTCCTACAGTTTTTCTGACTCACAATTCTACATTTAAAAAGGTTAACAAAATGAAAATTTTAAGTGCTTTAAAGTAAATAGACTGTCACTTCCCCCACGGCTTCTAACCGGGAACCTTCACATCACAATTTATTCATTACGTGTGCTATTTGCTAATTAAGCCTTGGTCAGTTTTTTTGTGCCCAAACCATAGACTGTATATATAAATGGACATAGCTAACCTGCTATTAGAAAACTGTGGTCCCTCTCTCTGTAACTGCTGCTGTCAGGCTCGTCATTTTGATCTTAAAATGTTCGTATTAACCCGCTCTACATGATCCTGGTATTTTTATTTACATATACAATCTATGGCCCAAACTGGTCTAAAGTGTCCATTAAAGGTGTATAATGGTAATGAATAACCACCTGATGAACTATTTATCACTCATAAACACTGGGCTCATTGTTATGGGGTAAAAGCTCATTGGACTCACAAGCAAATAGTAGGACACCATCCCTCTCCTCTGCCCCTGTCTGTATCTGTATGACTATTGTATTCATGTGGCAGGCGGCACACAGTCATCAGGGTCTGTCTTTGGGACGTCCCGAGTGTGAGGCGGTGTGGGATTCCCTTTGTTGACCCTGTGCTTCCTGTCCCGTAGAGGAAGCAGGAAACGTGAGCTGGCTGTGACTCAGAGGGTAGAATGGAAACACAAGTCTGCCTTTAAAATCTATGTGACTATGTAACAGTGTGTGTATAAATCACATTACTGTCTGCAGTTATTTTGTGTACAAAGAGCGGGGCCTTTGTGAGCAAGAGCCAGGGGAACCTGAGTGAGCCAGTCTATTCAATCCAACTTTAAGATCCCCGACTTGATAGAACAAATGTTTGTTCAGTTTGGCATCAGAAAGAAAACAGAGATATGAGTCATGTCATAACAGCTATACATTTTAGTCTTAATGTTTCTCTTTAACTGAAAGATGAAAATGAACATGTTCTCCTGTACTCCATCACTTTACTGGTCCACCAAAAGCAGCCCTTTGATACTCAGTAATTATCTGAATATGTTTTGCTGGAAATGCATTACATGTTGAAAACCAAAATACAAAATCTAAATTAACATGAGCTAGAAGTCAGGAGAAAGTTTCCTCATAACTGTATTAAACTGAAGTGACCAGTATTCAGGGCTACAGACTGCTTAAATGTCTCTAAAACACAATGAAAAAACTGTGTACCAGTATCTTAGGGCACAACCCACAGCCACTGGCTGCCATTTCAACATATTTCTTCTCTAAATCTTCCTTATTCATTTGAAATATTATTTCTTCCTCAAAGCGGTCATTTGTGGTGCTGTTGTAAGAATACTTTCTCACTTTGCCGTTGGCTCCTGTAATTTTCTGCTTACTTAGCCTTCATTAGAAGCAAGACTAATTTACTTTATGCCACTGGTAAAATTGAGAGTCAAAATACAGTTAAAGTTCAGATTTTGTCAATGCCATCCAACCAAATCCATTATTACCTTGAGTCCATTTTATGTTCACACTTACAAAGATTCAAACTGACACAAAATAAAGTCAAAGATCAAGAATTCACTGAAAAGAACTGACACACAGTTGTTTTTTCATACATGAATGTGGCATCACCCAGGCTCATCCAGCCCTGTCCTTGCTTCAGCTCTTTATTTGCTTTCCTCTTTATAAAGCACTGCTTTTGTGATTGATGACTAACTTGTGTTTTTCTTTCTTTCTCGTTTCTGTGAAGTGCTCTTCCTTCCTCCCTCCTGAGCTCACATGTGTTTGAGTGCTGGGCTCAGGTCTGGACTACATCAAACGCTCTCCACACGCTGCAGGCGGAAGAGCCACAGGAACCAGGAGGCTCTGGTCCTCTGCTCTGCTGTCTGTCAACCAAACATGACCCTCTATTAGCAGCACGAGCATCTACAGCGTAAGGCTTACAATGTGACCATAAATATGGAAAATATTCAATGAAACCAGTTGCTTTTTTAACTTAAGGCAATTCACTTTATGTGCCATTTCACTGTTAGACGTACACTAAATACTATTAAAAAAGGTGAAGAAATCCCATCTTAACATGTCTGTGGGGCACGCAATGCATTCTACATGAGGAAACAATGAACCCAAAACATTCACAAATACACATGAAGGCAAGGTGGGTGAAGTGACTTGCCTGAGGACACAACAGCAGTATGCATTGACAGCAGTAGGGATTGAACCACTAACCTGCGGACTAATTGGCCCATAGCTTATATTTTTACATATTTCCTTAGTGTTATTATCCTTGCTGTTATTAGTTGTGCATTTTGTAAAGGAGAGGTGATCTGGAGCTGATCTTTCCACCTGACCTGTGTATAATTAAAGTGCATGACAATGAAAGCATATTCTTATTGTGTGGTTTCCCCCTGCAGCTTTTTGACATTTTGCAGAGCCGTCTATTTGACACAAGACTGAATGAGAAAACAGAAAAGGTAGGGTTTGATTTCTGTATAGGTCTAAACCACAGCCAGTATGTCAGCCTCTTCTGTGAACTCAAACGTGCTGATGAGACATATTACAACTGTACTTATAGAGATCAGACTGAGAAAATGCAATGCAAAACCAATTACTTAAAAAAAAAAAAAAAAAAAATAGAGAGAGATACAGTCAAATCTGTTTGATGAATAATGTTAACGTTAAAATAGTTCATAGTTAAGTTAGTTGTGGGTGGCTCTCTTTTATCTTCAGTGTGTACATTCTGGACAACTGTTAGTCACACCTGACTGCACCCACCTGGGGCAATTTCACCTATTCACCTTTAGATGCTTTAGGTGATGGAAAGAAGAGGAGACATACATAACATAGTGGGCTCAATTAGTCAAACCGTTTCCAGACCTCCTCACTCCCTCAGTGACTACAAAATATTACAAACATTTTCAGATATGTGTTATGAGTTCAAGGTCCAATGCATAGCATTCACATCAAATCTGATTTTTTTTTCTATAATTTAAATGTAAAATTCCACACATTATTCTTTCCAATTATTTCGAGCAACATTAGTCTGAAGATAAATTTGAAGCTTATATTTGTGACATAACAACTTGCGAAAACAAGCGTCTGGCAGGACTCTTCCTCCAATCCGTCTATCAGCTGACACAGAATCTGTTGTGGAAACGTATTGCCCTTGAATGCACCATACTGTTCAGAATATTGTTTGTAACATGGTAAATATAAATGAAAAATCCATTTCGGCGTTTGGCTTATAATGGAGACCACAGAAAACCATAACAATCCAACCACTGAACAAACTAAAGTATGCATTTCTAGACGGCAATCCCAACAAAGCAATTTATCTTCTGTGTATCTTCTCTATAAAAGCATCAAGCTAAAATCCCCAGTTTTGAATGAATTTGAGTCCATGAAAACTCCAAAAACTCCCACTCCGAACTTTGAGTGGATCCATAGAAACAGAGGAGAAATAGATGGGCGCTGTCAGATGTCAGCTGGTGTGAGGCCGGTCTGGAGCTATTGATCCCTGTGATTGATCTAAGGCCCTGTCCATCTGCCTGAATCAGATCTTAATGCCACAGAGTGCACAGACAGAGATGAGGCAGGGGGGCGAGCCCGGAGCCCAAACCCAAGACAAACAGATAAGATTTAGGCTGCAGTGGCGGGAACAAACGGCAGTCTGAAAGGGGAGGGTCCGTCTGATCTCAACAGGCCAGCTGCTATGATAACCAACCTGCGCCACATATAGCCCTTTTTGTCAAGCATGAAACCAAGCAACCTGATAGCACCAATTAATAAATGAACAATTCTGCTCATTGTCCCATCTGAGCTTTCTTTACACAGGCACAATAGATCCTCAGGGGGGCCCAAAGAGCTCCTCACGTCCCTCAAGTACTACACACCACCAGGGACTGTAGCCACTTCATCTGCACATGGTGAAGAATGTGCAGTGATATGCACAGGATGTCTGAGCAGTGTTCAGTGTTTGCACATCAAAAAGTCATTCTGATACAACTGTATATTTGGAATAAAGTACCACATTAAGACTACTATTACAAGTAAAATACTCTTCATAACTATACCAGAAGTATACTTGGAAATAGTGACACATTCAAAACTACTATTTATTCAACCAGTAACAGCACATTATTACTTGGTGGTTTTGTGTATTTAACACTCTGCAGTGAACGTTACAGTGGAGAAACAAAACAGCCACTCCATAAGAGAATGTACCAGCACTGTTGAGAGAGCAGCGCTGGACTCCAATCCGCTGTACATCTCCATCTCAAAGCCACTAACCACTCCTTTGAAGATAGTGAGGTACAGATCTTAGTTAAAGAAAATAAATGGTTTGAGAGGGGAGTTAAAGGCGCAATTTTTCTTAGG
>KN485077.1:50056-76440 GCA_000787095.1 Periophthalmodon schlosseri
AATGGGGGGCTTAGACATCATTTATCTCCTATTTATAACTCCATCCTCAGACCTAAAGCAAAACAAGTAAAACAACAGTGATAGCCAGTGTGCTAATAGGTGTGAGAGTGCCCATTAGGGGCCTGTACGATTATGCAAAATATGACTCAGGCACAGTTCACACTATAGTTCAATAGACCTAGCTAACAAACAGAAACTGTAGGTATGTTAGTTTCAGTATAGTTAGCTCCTCCCTTCAGACGGATATAAGGCAGTGCCCACCAATAATCTGACCAGAACTGAAGAAGTGGTTTAGATGAGCTGCGTCATCACATCATCACACAAAAAATTTTGTCCAGTTGAAGCAATTAAATTTCTCTTTTGCTATTATTACATACAAATAAAAAATAATAATTTTGTGAAGAAAAAAAAGAAACTAAGGCATACTTGATTGTATGATGACATGACATGTAAGATGATGTATACCAAGCATAAAACCAAAAATACAAAGTAGCAGGAAAAAGAACCCAAATATGGCCTTAGAATGGTTAAAATGTTTATTACTACAGCAACCCATAAGTGTCAGATTGAACACACTTTTTATTTACATACTCTAATATAATACGAATGTTTATATACAAATGCAAAACTTTCAAACCATATGGATCCATGCCATACACAAACCACATTTATTAAACTAAAAAGTTTTGCTAAAAACGAATAAAGAACAAATAATGTAAAGTTTAAAAATGTACATTTATATGAACTATTATCATCCAACAAGGTTTACACAGTACTGCAAACTGCCACTCGCTCAAATACAGACACATAGTGATATGCAGTCGCTGTCAGTATAATGCTCGGAGTGGGATTTGTGAATAGTGTTTGGGAGGGACGGCACTTCTCAGTGTCTTTGGCAGTTATTTAGAGCAGGCCTAATAAGTAGTGTGGGTGGTGAATGAGGAACTATTAGCTCAATAGATGAATGGAGGAGAGCAGAGAGGCGCTGGCTGACTTTTGCAAGGGCCGATTTCTATTCAGACAGCTGCAAAAGGAACACCTGCCCAGACGGGGAGGGGCTACAGGAGGGGGCGTGAAGAGGTGAAGGCTGGAAAATCAAGACAGTGAAAAAAAATAACAATCAGGAAATGTGCAATTTTTATTTATTTATTTTTTTTACAACATTTTAACAGAAACCACAACCAAAGGGAAAAATATAGGGAATGTCTTGAATGACTTTAACTTGTGCAATCCTGGGTTCAATGGAACAGGGCTTTTTCTGGATTGCATCAGTTGAAAAGAGCAGAAATCCATATTAATATTTTTTATTTCAGTCTTTAAGAACATAATATATATGCTCATAGATTTGAATAAGCATGCTGCAGATATGACAACCAAACACAAAGCATACATGTGTAAAATGTATATATAACTTTTATATAACTTTTCGGGAGGAGGGTCTGCAATCTGATTATTGGAACTGTCATGCTTAGCCAAGAATGTTCTACACTATAGCTTTATATCTCCACTGAGAGAAGCTGTTGACAGCTCCAGGTTAAGTTATGGGCCAGATCTGTTGAAAGGTGACCCCTCACAATAAGAATGTATGATTTTCAAAGTATTTTTGATCAATGAAAATCCCTTTAATGAAATTAATACAATATAGATAAGTTTAATGCTATGAAACATCCCAAGCCAAGCAATAGCATCCCATAGTGCACCTTTAATGCACTGAATGAACTAACAACAGAAAAAGAACTTAAAAAAACAAACAACAATAACACAGAGAAATGGAAATAGAAGGTTGACATCATATCAAACACACACCTTTTTTGGGTGATCGTTGCCGTTTCAAACAAGAAGCTGCAGCAGGATGCTTTGTGGGTGCTGAGTGGTGCTGTCAGTGGGGTGATGTATGGTGGGGCAGATGCATTTGGAGAGGGGGCGGGGGGGGAGGGGGGGGGTTCACTGAGGTAAGAGTTGGGCTGGCAGGCGGGGCACAGGCCTGGATGAGAAACTACAGACACAAGAAGAGAGGAGCTATGTGAGCTATGTGAGAATGGCATGAGTGCTCTCCACCCGACTCATGGGCCAACAGACACACAGCCTGAGGGACGAGGGGGTGTAAAGGGGGAGGCACGAGGTGGGACAGGGCGGGACGCAGAGCAGGTGTGCAGGGCGTAGGCTGTCTGCCAGGAAGAAGAGAAGAGAACAGAAAGACTTATTGTTTGGGGAAAAGTTAAATACTATAATTAAGAATCAGTTAATAATTAAGGTCATATTTTATGGACAAAACCTGTCAAACTAAATAAATGAGATGAAGACCAATTTTTTACAAGAACATAAAAAGGTGCACTGGAATGTTCCACAACATGGCATTTATTACATTACTGATGTTTTTATTGAAAAGAAAAATGCATTCTGTGAGCAGGCTCGACTTTCCACACATGACTTGTAACTTGGCCTGCTGGTGTCACCAGCTTAACTTCATGGAGCTAGTTTAATGCCATACTGTGGAACATTTCAGGCAAAGCAATAACATCTCCATGGAAAAAAGCAGGTGGCAGACCTTCCACCAGAAATTGTACATAATGCATCATTAACCTTCAAAGTGATGTGATTTGACAATAAGCCGCTATGTGCATTCTTTGTTCAAACTGAATGAAGGTAACCAGTCAAAACATGTTCATTGGTCAATTTTCGCAGTGCTGTAAACAGAAAAGCCATTTTTTACTGTCTAAGCTAGGACTGTCCTTTCTTCATAAAGAGTCTATTATTCTAAATCATGTTGTTGTGAAATGTAGTGCTGCTCCTTTTGGCTACTAGAAGTACTGCAGCCCAAATCCCATGGTGTTTTGCATTGCTCAGTTTTACCTCGTGTCGTGTGGAGCTTCAGTCTGTCCCCTGACTGAGGTAAACTCAGGACATAATGAGTTAATTGCAGGGCCAACACACACTGGACAAACACAGCACCATTGACACTTGCACTCAGTCCCATGACAATTCAGGGCTCAGAATAGGACATACAGTACAGCCCACACACAAGTTACTCTGGTCAAAGACAACAGTGCATATGTGGGCTTTTGCAACAAAAGGATAAATGAGTCTTACTGATAATAACAAGTGTGGATCATTATTTATATTCTGGTGCATGTAGCAGAAATTGTATTTCTTTGTGAGTGACTTTTATCAGGTGTAAAACAAGATATTGATTTAATATTTGGGAATCCATAGATATCTGTCATTCACATATGGCACATAGTTCTGTCAAAGGTTAGGTTTGTTTTCTGTCTCTTGTGATGGCAAGATCTTTGACATTATATTCAGTTTTAGAACTTAAGTTTTCAGTTTCACTTTAGAGTTAATTCTGTATAGGGACAAATGTGCATTCAGATTTGTAGTTCTGAAAACATGTCATTTATTCCTCATCTATTGATTAAAACTGACCTTGCTTTATCTATTCCCGTCTCCTTCACTCAAACTTTGCTGTGTAGTCAATGGCAATAAAAAAAGACCAATATTGTTCAGAGACGTCATGGCTGTAAGCAATGCACAGCAGCGTTGAGTTGAAAGGTCACAAAGGGCATAGGGGAGAGGTTTGTGGGGAAGCTAGGAGCTAGCACAGTCATTAGTGTCTGTGCGTAGCTCAATACGTTCCCCCTGCTCTGAAGCCTGAGTGCCTGGCAGCATTCGTCTGTTTTGTTAAATGTCAATAAGAAGCAGCAGTGTATCACCAGAATCACAGGATCAATGGAGAGGAGAGCTGAGCGTAACCAGATCAGACTGACCCTTTTCTGACCCACCATCACACAGGACACACACACATGCACTCTCTGTGTCACCTGTCCCTCTCCCACCTGCTGCTTTTAGGTCCCTAACAACGTACAACACCTGAACATACTGAACAACTGTCCACTTGGACTCTCTGTTACTATATGGTACACCTTATTGCCCTGATTTAATCCATTTATGGTGAGTAATTATTATAGTGCATGCCCCAGTAATCTCCAATGTGTGTTTGAGGGATAATGCAATCACAATTCTTCTGAGTTGTCTTTCCAACTGGATATTTGCTGTGTAAAATATTCCAGAGTGCCCCATGCAGACCATGCAGAGTTGGTAGTTTCCACTCCCTTGTTCTATTTGTGTACTTCCTTAAACTAAAAATGACAATGGCTTCCCTGCACTTCTTCAAAAGCTTTGAAAAAGCAAATAATTGGCTTGTGACTGAGCATTGCGACATAATGAGCTGAAACCTCAGCAGAGTTGGAGAGAGAGTGCCTGTGTACACAATGAGCTGTGTGCCTTGTCAGCTGCTGCTGCTTCTGGTAAAGTGCTCGGCTGTGGGAGTGCAGGGACATTTCTAGCTAAGGGAAGTGGTGGGTTTTGTGGTCTCATTTTAGCCCAGCGCGTTGAGAAATGGCCAAATGTTGCTTTCATTTTGAGCCGAAAGGCTAGCAATTACAGCGCCTACTATCACGTGAGCGAGATGCATGGCCTTTTACTGCACCGCCGAGGCCCTCCAAGGTTGATATGCCAAGAATGAAAAATAAAGAGTGCACCCCTCCCCCCGTGTCCCTCCCTGCACACAAATAAACAGACATGTACACACATGCGGTGTATGTGCCCAAACGGCTTTAGCTCCATATGTGTTCGCACATCCTCTTTGCATTCATCAGCCTCACACTATAATGAATACCTCACAGTGCAATGAATGGATTCACAATAACACTGTTCCCAGGCTAACATGAACCCGGCCCCTAATGCTCTTATTGTTCTCTCTGTATTTGCTCCATTGAAATATAGATCAATATCACAGACAATAGATGACCTGCAGCATCAGATGAAAACAGCCCACACTCATTTAATTGGTGGCGAGTTGTCATTAATCTACTGTGTGTGTTCTTTTTGCATGTGTTTACCTTGTGTTGCCTTCTTACTTTGTTTCAAACACATACACACTCGCTCAGCTCCCTCCTTACTGCACACACACATCTGGACGATAGGCAACAGACGCATCTTTTCCTGTTCAAGGAGGACATTGATGAATTGCTGCGAGGTGAGCTGTAGAAGCACAATTAAGATTCCATCAGGATAAAGCTAAAGGTAAATTATTTACATTAACAAGCAGAGCCGACTCACCCAAACATCTCTCGACAAATGCTAAAATGCAGCTTGTTCTGAAGTGGTGGGAGAGGGCTTCCGTAAATTGTTTGTGCTTTTAATTAATGAGCCAGACAAATGTTTGTGTGCTTAAGAGAAGGGCTTACCCATGCCTAATTCAAACTGCAGCTATTTATTAGCTTTACAACATAAGGTGAATGCTATATTACCATACGAGTTTTTTTATTATTATTATCTTATTAGCATGCTATTTGCTATGCTAGTACACATACAAGAACACGACTCTGACAGTGCATTATGTGGTGTTTCATTTGAACACCTTCTCATTGATGTTTCATGTTACAACTATGCTGAAATGTGAGCACTGGAATGGAGTTTGGACTTTAAAAACACAAAGGAGTACATCCTAAGATGGAGGGAGCCCACTTATGACATTAGCAGGTAGAACAGAGTGTTTCTGAGAACTTGAGAAGGCCATGTCAAAGATGATGTTTTTTATATACTCTGGCTGGCTGATTCCATATTCCACTTCATATTAAGTTTATAATCCTTTTTAAATAACCAATTATTGTAATAAGCAAATGACTTATCTGCAGACATATGATGCAACACTTATATTCGCCCAAGAACAGTGTCTCCTGTCCTTATCTGTGAGGCATTATTCACACACAGACAGTCCCACGTGACTCCTGACCACCACTGATGCCCTTGTCTCCAATCAATCACACATCAGTCCTGACGCCTAACCGCTGCATATACATTTTAAACACTCACTAATGTGTGTGTTTGTGTATTTTCACTGCAGCTTATCCTTTCTATGTATATGTGTGTATGTGTGTGCCCCCGTATATGCTTGACATGAAAAGTTTGGGCGTGAATGAGAGCCAGGCAGGGAGGGGGGTGGATGGAGAGGAAGGGAGTAGAGAGATAGTGTGTGGGTGGGATCCGTTTTGACAAAGTTCCCCATTTTTCAGAAATAATCACTTGTTCCCGTTCACACACAGAGCGACGTGTGACTCGGGGGCTGCTGGGGCGACACAGCTTTAAAAAATACTCTTCCTTTTCCCAATCTTTTCTTGGAACTGACTCTTCCCTGTACACAGCTTGTAATAGAGTCTCGAGAGATGGATTCCCCTTAAATTTACTAAAAATATTGTCTTTTCCTAATCAACATGATCTGTACAACTGTATAGAAACTGACAAATTACCTCCGAAAAGGCAGATGCAATTTATTTTACTAGTTTTATAAATTCAAAACATGCTAACTTCTTATGCAGCATATTTAGATTTGTTTATAATAAGATAATTTACTATTAAAGGTGCACTATGTAACGTTGCCAAAAATCTTCCACAGTATGGCATTGTATGTCTATGTCACATTTATTTTATTAAGGTTTTTAATTGCTTAAAAAAGACATTGCAGAACATTATGAGCAGAGTCGCCTCTTTGCAGATCTGAGCATGAAGGCAAGTGACACCTGCAGGCCACTTGCCTTCATGGGGACAGATAAGTCTAATGTAACAGTGTAGAACATTCCTGACAAAGCACTAACATCACCATGGAGATCAGCAGGTGGAGGACCATCCACCAGAAAAGTTACATATTGCACCTTTAAGTGATGATAACTTTAATTAGAAATATTTAATTTGGTTTTACAGTGTATGTCTTTTTGTTGCTCCTAACCCTTATCCTTGCGATTGCTAACGAGGGGGTGTGGTTGTCACTGGAGGCGTTGAGGCTAAATTACCATATTAATTAGCTCATCCTTTGACCGACAAACACAGAACTGAAATGTCACCACACTCGCATTGGCCATAGGAAACACAATTACTGGAAGTCATTATTGTTATAGCAATGCCCCGCGTTTTCTTGCTCCATTTCCTGTGCCCTGTCAGACCTCCTCCCACTCCCCATGAAGTCTCTCCTATACTCCCAGCTCAGTCTGTCTGTCCTGACCCCTAGGAGCCCATTTGCAAACGCCTTATGGAAACATGTAGGATGGAGTTACTCATACATTGGGACTATTTTTTCCACAGCGCTATATCCTTCCACCATATAGTACATTTAATAATTGTCAGATATGAAGTTCTCTTCCTGGTAATGTGATACAGAAACTATAAATTTGAAGGTTATGTTTAACCACTGAGTAAAAACTGAAATAGGATATGTGTCCGGAACACCTTTTCCTAATTTCTAACCATGTCAATTTCATTTCCTACAATTTTACAGACTTTCAGTATGTCTCTTAACTTGCAAGAGCAGTATGGATAAAAATATATACAGTAAATGTAGTGTTGAGGACCTGTCTCTTTTAATCAAACCAAGTTTTAAGCTAACTGTTTACCTTACACTGACTTGTACAAATAATTTTGTTGATGTTGCATTCAATATAGGCCTACTTGAACATGTTGTAAAGCACATACTTCTTATGCCTATTGGGTTTTACTCACATTCAACTGTTACTGTCCAAAACTGTTCTTGATTGGGTGCACAACATAATTACAAGAGACTTATATTTCACACATGTCAATCTACACATTTTCAATAGACAAGTAGACAAGCTCAAATGTTGAGTCAATACTGGGGCCAAGACACACAACACAATCACAAGATGTTAACACAGAGTCCCCCCATCAGCAGCCATGTCTACCGCGGTCCAGACGAGGATTAGCATTAAAGGTCTAATGGGATATGTTCAGATGTGTGTTTAAGGAGAACCGGGGGGGGGGGCAGATTGAATTTTAAACCCGGCTTTTGGGTGTGGCTCCAGTGATGGACCAGGTCTGCAGTTTCTCCACGTCCGCTTTCATTGGACTGATTGAACAAGTCAGCCTCTTTTTGTTTATTGTCAATTTGCCGATGCTAGCTTGTTAGCTTTGACAGTGATGCCTGTTAAACATCATTGCGCCGTTGTCTGCTAGCATCGCGTCGGTCCTGGGTACATTTAACTCCATAAACAACACATGACCTCTGGTGGCTGCCATTCAAGCTGATCTCCACCATGTGTACTCCATATGTATATTTCTTTTGATCCTAGGCCCCACTGTACCCTAGCACTATTCCTCCCTTCAATCCTCTCTAAATCCTTTGTGCGTCTCCCCAGCAGCATGTGATGAATAAGATAAACCCAGGAACGCTGTTTATTCTCCTGTAGTGCAGATCTGACTGTATGCTACCTCTTTGTGTGTTCTCCTATGCTCTCATCACTCTGACATCAAAGATACTGCCCAGATAGCAGTCCCCTCACCAGCATGCTAGCCGCAGGTAACCTTGAAGCACACTATACTCGTGCCTGTAGGTTGTATGCGTGGAAGGGTGCATCAATTGGCGAGCGTGCGTCTCTGATCTCTTTGTATAAGATGTGCAACCAATAGAATATTATATAAAGCTGATAATATATGACCCCGGGATACAAATAAATACTGTATGTAGGTTGAAACATATGTATATTTAATAAGTTTATCCTGTAAGTATGAAGGCCTCCTAAAGACAACCAGAAAATCAATAACACAAATCAAAGTCTGTTTACATTATACAGCTTCATAGAAATCATGGTGAACTTGGGGAATTTGAATGGTTGTATTTGGCTATGTACTTATATTAAATAATAAATGCTTTCTGCCCCCCTAAAATTGCAGTGAGCCTGTCCAAATGTTGTCAGACTCATAGCATTGATGAAGTGAATATAATCACATTTTATCTGAGTAACGTAAATTTGTCAACTAAGCTAACGACAAGTAGCATTGTATATACATTACTATAGGAGAGAAATAAATAGGCTACTCATTGTACGCAATAACTACAAATGGGCTACGCGTTTTTGTCAACCTCCTTTATTTATGCAAACACATAATGACAAATGCATGACAACTGTAAACTAATCTTGAGCTAACTAGTCAACAAGAAAACAGACTTCATTATGTGGCAGCCTTATTACTTATTAGTTTATAGCGTGTTTATATTTAGCTCATAATAGTATTCATTGCCCTGCTACATAGATGTCGCTCTCTGTCGTGCACGCTATCATTACACCCCAATAATGACATGTTTTATTCATCACCATATGTGTCTGTATGTATGCAATGGGGTTTAATGGGACGTACCTATGCTAGTTTTGCACCAGAAGATACTAGCCTTCTCAATCTAAAGAAGTGGGTCAACCCCGCTGTGTGTTGAGTGGTGTGAGTGGGATTGTGACAGGTCCACGGAGGAGGGGTGAGGTTGGCTGTGGTGTATGTATGCTGGCTGTGGAGGCTTAAGTTTGAGCGTATAGGCTGTGCTGCAGTGGCATATAGGCCTCTCCGTGGGTGGACTGAGCAGCGGGCTAATCAGATGTGTTATGGGTGCAGGGTTAAAGCTAAGGGTGTGCTGGAGATGTGAGGAAATCAGGCGGTGACCTTGATTTTTACTTTGATGCTGTGTACACCTATGAAGTCGGTTTTAGCAGGTTTAAAAATGCTAGAATGTGTATCAGTGAAGAAAACTAACAAAAGAAGAATCCCGAGAGATGTATAGGCCAATGACTTGTCTTGGCTAAAGAACTATTATTGATATGGTGAAGTTTTGGTGCCCATAGGCAAGGCAAGGCGAGTTTATTTATATAGCACAATTCGTACACAAAGTAATTCAAAGTGCTTTACAGAATAAGAAAGACATTAAAATCACAATACAACAAATCAATACATAATAATCATGATAAAATTTACATTAAAAGAGAAGAGTGCAGTATACAAACCTTTATATTTAAAAGATACAACACCAGTCAATCCGTGAGTTTCAGAATGATGGAAAACTAAGACCGTTGTCAAAGCGATTAACAATTTAAACAAAATATTATATCTTTTGAATGTAATTGTATTGTCTGTATCTCATATATCACACATGCCTGAACTTAGAAACTGTCAAGATTATCAAGTGAAGTAATTAACCCTTCTAAATACTCAAATGACTACTTCTTCTATTTCTTCTTCTGTTAATATTATCGGGACAGCTCTGACTCAGACCTAGTTAATGCCTTTGCTATTTTTCATAAACATATTGTCATTGATCTTTCCTTAATTTCCCCGAAAGACAAAATAGAATTCTCCATATTTAGTTAATTAACACCATTTTACACCTGCCTAAAACCTTTCCCGTATTAAAAGATGACAAGGTACTTCCATAGAATCCCATATACGATAATTACTAAGCAAATCTGATCCGCAGCTGTAAGCCGTCACTTTGATTGTGTTTGCACAGTGGGGGTGTTCCTCCATTCTTCTCGTCTTTCCTCTCCAGCCTTAATAGACGATGCTGTTAGAAGTCTTCTCCCATGGGAACAAGAATGCGACAGATCCCACATTGTTTCATTGTTGTCTCTCCTTGTAAAAAGAAAGATGGAAAAAACTTCAACAATGGTGTGGGATGGGATTGGGGTAGTGGGTGCAAAAAGGAGAGGGAATTACAAAGATCACATATTCATCCAGCTTTGATGTGATGTGTTAAGAGAGGGTTTGGATTGTTTACACCAGAGTGCCACTATGGGGGAGAGAGAGAGTGAGGGGGCAGAAGAAAGCATGGAAAAGGGGGACATTGGAACGGGATATCTTCAGGGAGTAGAGGCGGAGGAGGGACAGTGATGCAGAGCTGTCCTGGAGGGTTTGAGGCAGAGAGAGTGGGACCATGCAGCGAAGAGTGGGCCGTGTATTCACCGCTAAGATGCTGTCTGCCTTCAGGGCTTATACCAGAGGAGAATGTCCCAGTCTAAAGTCAGCTCTCCGGGTCTCCACCTCCAGAAGAACGCCAAGGAAACATCGACACAAGCTCCGCCCGTTAAGCTAAGCCCCGCCCATGCAGGAAGACAACAAAAGGTCAAGTATGAGTCGGCAAAGAGATGGCTGAGGAAGAAGCAATGTTTTAAGAGCACTATACTGACAAAAAAATATGAGTAAGGGGGCAAAGTAGAGTGCCAGGGTCATGCTGTTGTTGTGTCCATGAGCAAAAGACTTCACTCACTTGCCTTCTGCAGTCACCATATGGATCTGGTTGTAATTGGAAGGCTGTATAAAACCCTGGAAATTACTGTGCAACTCTCTGTGGCAAACCCAAAATGAATATGAAAAATCTCCCCAAAAATAAAAATTGGAAAACACTAATAAAATGTGCAAATAACATTGTAAACAACATTTCAGAGCTAATAGCTAGGGTTTCAATGTGCCAATTGTTCAGCTGTTCATCAGAAACATTATCTGTTGTGGTGGTTTGGGAAAGAATAATTTCAGTGTTTCCATTCTCCCATCTCGATCTAAAAACAAACCAATGCGACGCAGCGCCCCAGTCTCAACACCAAGCTAAACAAGCAGACTCCTAATGCCAAATTAGTGCTTATTAAATCCCAGACAGCGTTACAATTGTGCCGTACACAGCACAGCCAAAATACAGAACTGTTTGTTGGTTCACTCACCCCCGCCTTCCCCTTATTCCCAGTGCTTTCTTAACCTCCCCTGAATCAGCAAGGCCTTCTCTTGTCTCTCGCATCTCACTATTTATGAGAACGTTGTTTGTGTGGTGCAGGCACAAACCCAGGACATGACAGCCAGGAAACAAAACATGCAGATGTGACAGGAGTGAGAGAGAGGGCCGCTGGGGGCAGAGAGAAAGGGAGAACGTTGAGCACAGATAGTGAAATGCAGCAGATGAGTGGCAGGAGGGAGGCAGAGGAGGAGGATGTGAGGTTGTGTTAGTGCAGAGAGGGGACTGTGACTGTGGGGGTGTGAGCTGTGGAGGTGGCCCAGGTCCCCAATGCTCTCCCGGTCCATGGCTCTGTGTGTGTGTGTGTGTGTGTATGCATCTCTCTCTCTCTCTCTCTGTATCTTCCTTTATATAAGTCCATATGTCTCTATTATTCTCTGTCCCTATTCCATGTTTGCCTTGTCTTATATAGGGCTTAAGATTGTGTTCTTTGCAACTTCACAGATTCCATTATAAGAGCAAAGCAATTGAGATTTCAAGATGCTAATTTGCTACATGGCTACTTGAGTTTACTTTTCGTTCTTGAGGGTGATGATGCCATACTTTCAGAGAGGGGGGGAAACAAGTCGATATATTTATTACATGATGTCTGCAAAAGAAACCGAAAAATCCCTAGGCCCTTGAACTTGCTATATGATAATATAAAATATGCATATAAAAGGGCCTGTACCTGATTTTTTTCATAAAGTTGGCATAAAGTTTTTTTCCTCCCCAGTACAGATATATTGTAAGAGCAGTCTAAGTAAGACCATTGAGTGCATATATAAAGCATTTATTCTTAGTGTTGGTGCTTTGTTAGCTAGTTGTTGTCAGCATTACCATGACAGCAAAACTCCACTCTGACCTCAAAAAGTTCTGTTTTATGCTTATAAACTCATCATGGTGAAGAATTTCGATGCTAGGTATGGGTTAAGAAAGTGAAGAATATGTTTGAACTGCTGCGAAGTTTAAAATGTACTAGTTCTGTTTTTTCACGTTATTTAAAACACCTTTAACGATGGTAATTTGACATGCCCCCATCATTAAATACTGTTGTTCCATGGCATCTCTAAGGGCGTTTTTAAAGACGTTTTATCCCAAACCAAATCTATTCTCTGTCTGCTTTTCCTTTTTTCATCTATATCTCCTCCCTCGTCTCCCCCTCTCTCCCTCCCTCTGTCCCTGTCACCTTGTCTCTGTATGTCTGTATGTGTGTCAGTGCAGACAGCAGAGACAGCGGCAGCTGGGCTCAGGAGGCTGTGGGGGCGACGCTCTCCCTCCTCTGTGATCTCCGGCTCTGCAGCGCTGCTCTAATCGTCTGCATAAGAACCAAAACAAAAGCTTCATTTAGTTCTCGCTGTATTCACGTGTTTCTCTCTTGTCAGACTCACTCTTTGTAAAGTAAGATGTCACTCTGTTGTCTATCTTGTATTAACCTCATTTCTCCAGGCTATGCTACATGTTAAGAGTATGATGCGCGCGTGTGTTGGCATATTAGAGCCAGGATCCTTGTTAAAAGACTGCAATAAGTGGTACACGCTGTAACCAGGCTGCTGCTTCCCCTGGGTTCAAATCAATCACAGGTTTGTTCAAGTGAGTTTTATTGGGCCTAAAAGCAGTAGCCACAGGGTAACAGGAGAGATTCATCTTCACTCCCACAAACAATACATCTCTCAAAGAGCAGACTTAAAAGACTATGACAGGCTGCCATCCTCCGTGTCTCCCTGCATTAGTCCTTTGTGTCCGGCCCTGCACATCAGAGGAGCACAGATCACTGCTCCCGCTTCTCTTTGATGGGACAAGAGTGGTCCTTGAAGTAGCCCCTATCTGACCCCCCTGTGCCTCCTCCCCAGCTCTTGGTGCTTCCTGCCATCATAGTCCTTTTTATGGGACTCTCCTCTAGTCTGGATGGACCTGGTTCAACTTCAGCCCTCCCTATCTATTAAGATGTTTCATCCAAGACCCCTGCGCCTTTAAGTTTAAATTGTTTGTTAGCGCTGGACAGGAAGTGATGTCACACAATTTGTACATATAAACATGGATGGATAATGCAATGTAAAGTGTTTGAGTGTCTTAAACGGCGCTATATAAATCCAGTGCATTATTATTAAGAGCGTGAATAATTGATTTGTTCGTGAAAGTATGTCAGTATAGTGAAGGGGAGGAGATGGAGTGGCTGAAGGACCTGCTGCTGCGGTGGTGATTGGATGACACAAGCTCATTCAGAAAAATATCAATTTTTTATTTGCTGTAAATGATGCATAGAACAACACATTTTAAAGCTATTTTAGTTAATTCACCAACAAGCAGGAGTCAGCCCTGCTTTGACATATTTCGTGGTGCAAATAAATTTCTCTTCATCTAGCCATCAAATGAAAATTAACAATGGAAAAAATCATTACTTCATTACTTTGTACAGTGCTGTATACCCCCAGGCCACTACAGTGCAGCTCAGATTAAAGCCAGAAGAACAAACCAATATAAGTATGTGAGCGCACAAGGTTAGCAGTAAATCAGCTCCAAGGACACAATAACAGGCCTCTGAAAACACAGAAACACATACTGTGATCTTTTACTGCGGACAAATGAAAGACAGGAACTCGAGGACTGCTGGCGGGGGGGGGCTTGGGGGGGCTCTGTACTGCTGCAGCGACGTGGTTTAAATCACCTTGACTGGATAAGCTTTAAAAGTGAACCAACTCCCTCAGTCCAGGGAGACGCAGAGTCCGGTAAACAGTTTGTGCCTCGCCCGTGGAACCGCAGGAGGGAAAGGAAGCGCCACGTCCTCCACTTCTCAACTTTGACCCCCGCCCTGATGAAATATGGCCCTGCCCTGTGGAGCAGACCTGTTTGAACTTGTGCCACTAATGGGCAGAATGAGTGTTTGTTAAGATCTGTGTTGGGGACACAGGAGCTTTGGAATAAAGTTGTGGAGTATAGAGAGTCCAGAGATCTCAATGATAGAGCCAAAAAAAAGTTTAAAAAGTAACAATAATAAGTCAAAGAAAGTTTTAAGTGGCTGTACCCCACTATACAGCTGTTACAATCAAAATGAGACTGCTGTGTGGTGTCTGCATTAAATTACACAATGTTGTATCGTCAGAGAACCAGGAAGTGTACCATTAGCATGCTAGATGTTTTTAGCTTTATTGTGATGGCAAAACTGTAACGTGATGGCAAAACTCCACTTCAACCATTTCAAAAGAAACTAGTTATCTTGTTCATGTTTTTAAAACGGTCAATATTGTGAGACAGTAACAGTTTGTTGGATGTCCCAACCAGTGAAATTTAATTAGTTACTCAAATAGAGAGTATATTAATCTTGTTCCTTCTGAAAATGACAAAAGAGTTTGGAATCGTGAGGCCTGACACAAACCATTGAACAAACGATATGGGCAATTTTACTCAATTATAGCCAAAACTGTAAGTCAATACCTGATTTTGGAAAGAGTATTCTTGCATCAAAAGACCCAAGCCAGACCATCACAAGGCATTGGCAAATGATCCGTGCACAATGTGTCACTTTTCCACTCTATTTGTCAGCCAATTTCATATTAGGAAGCTTTTTGAAAAGACATGTGCTCCTTTGTGTTGTCTCTTCACTTGACTTGATTTCCCTTCAAAAATCTGAAATTATTTTGATATGCAACTCATCTACAAAGGTGCATTAGATATTTTCTCTATAATAACTGAAAAATATAATAGGCCTATAATTTTGCATGCTGTTTTTATTGTCTGAGGTAATCTAGCATTATTAACTTCTTCAAAGAACTTAAAGAAGACAGCACAAATGGACCTTCGGTGTTCCCCCTTTCCCAGCTGACAATTTCTGCTATTTTACATCACAAATAACATACGAATAAAAAAAACAAAACAAAAAAAAAACAACAAATGGCCGCCTTTCTTCGACTGGTGACTACAAGTGCCGTTACCATAGCAACCTGGGAGTGTGTGACAGAGGGCCAACACAAGGACACAAAAAGGGTGCTTCCACTTGAAAAAAAGCAATTTGACAGGCTATTTTAGGAGCTTTAAGTAATTCTCACTCAGCAAAGATTCATTATTTTTAGTTCCACTTATTTCCTGTTTTTTCCCCCCCTTGTCAAAATTAACCCTTTCTGGTCCAGAGGAAAGGGTTGATGGGGGGCGCAAATGAGGGCGTTTCGTGTTTGAGGCTGTTGTGAAGAGTAAGGTATTTGTTTCTGACGACAGTTGTTTGGCCATCTGGAGTCGTTCGTACCTATTAGAGAGTACTGCCTTTGCCCTTGTATGTCCCTGAGAAGTACTGGTGTTTTACATGTATAGCAAGTGGGGCTCTGCAGGATGCAATAGAGCCAAAAAACAGATTCAATTTCAACCTTTTATAGCCCAAAATCACTTGCCTGACCAGTCAAAAATGGACAAAATCCGCCATCCTCACTTGAGATGTTCTAATCACAATTGCTAATTTGTATCACGTGTTTTTCAAATGCAGAAGACGTCTCCTCTCAAAAATGTTTATAACATTCAGAACAATATTTTTCCTTTTTTCCATCTTTGTAAAGTTTTATCATAGCGTGTGGTTCTGTCTGATCAGGTAACAAACTCACAACAGCATCCGCCACACAGGGTTTACCAAAATTGTTGAATAACTGTCCCAGAGCATCCCCAGACCTTAGACCCTCCCTCTCGACAAGGAAAAAGTCCAAAAAGGTATTACTTCAGATTTGATTAGATGAACTCATTGTTCAAAGCTTATGCCATTCATTCATTGTAAACTGCTGTATAGTGATACTGCCTAGGTATGTTGTTTTAAAAAATTAGCATATTCTTATCACATAGACTGCTACATATTAGAAATAGGCTTGAAGTGTAGTATGGAAAATAACAAAGAGAGTGGGATGATTATTGTGTGATACGACTGCATCAATTATTACCTGTTATGTATGTAAAAATCCTGCATTTGTTCATTCACTCAGTGCATCTGCAGGTCTCCTTCTCCTGTAAACAATCTTCACACATGAATACATCTTGCGTATGAATCGATGTCACCTCTTTTATTTTTCCTTAATCACTCTCTCTCTCTTTCTCCTCCCTGTGAATTTGCATAATCAGAGCTGCGATCATTTCCACCATGGCATGGGTACTATTCATTCCAGCCTCCCTATGAATGAGCTACAGTAGTGTGTGTGTCTATGGGGAGCCAGGCAGAATAAATGAGCAAATCATACAGGGTTGACACACTCTCTCTCTCTCCCTCCCTCCCTCCTTCTCTCTAGTGGCAATGTGATTTTACTGTCATTGGCTGCAGAAAGGTCAAAGCAAAGGCGCATTGAAATGGGGGAATAAATAGGCGTAGACTGCAGTGCATAGGGCCCTGCCAATGAAGTCCAAATCTATTCCCCTCACGCGCTCTGTTCTCTCCCATTACAGAGCTCATCAACAGCAGATCCACAGCAGCAGAAACAGCCCCCCACCCCCCATGTATACAGTGTGTACCCCCACCCCCATATAAAAACACCTAATTTGCAGATCCCATGCACCATAAGGGACAATTTGTTTAAATCTTGTAGGTAGAGTCTGTAGATTTGCGTATACAATCAGATGTAGTTTATTCAAATGCAAAATAAGGTATCCAAAATGCTCTTTGTTAGAATGTAAACAAAATAAACCATGTTGACATAGTGGAAATCTATGAAGTTACAGGTATTTAACAGACAAAATGATTTATTTATATATGGAAAACAAAATTATGAACTGGCTGTATACTCATGTCAATATAATAGAAAAAAATGGAAAATTGACATCTGCAACTGTATGTTTTGCCCTATTTGCCTGCAGTGTTTAACCTTATGATAACAAGTCATTTCCATCAAGCATGGAAATATTCAGATGAATTTTGAAAAGGCCTAATGCATCAGTTATTGTCAAGCTACCTTTTTTTCTGAACCTAGTCAACTTTTAATACAGGGGCTGATAAAAAGAGCATTGTCACATTATAAGATATTGAAATATTAATAAAGAATCAGTTGAACTAATAATAGTGATGGTTCAAGTTGTGCAATTTAGGTAGATTTTTATTTCACAGTACAATTCAATTTATTATTAGGTATCTTTAAAAGCAACTCTTCACAACTGCTAAGTCATCTTCTAATAGTGAACAACTGCCACTACATATATTGTTATTAAATGCTCCTACGCTGCCCCCCCTCTCTCTCTGTTTCACTCCCTCTCTCTCACCCCCACCCCAAGGCCCTGATCCCATTTCCTGTCCCAGCTCCAGACAGACAGTGGCCCTTCCTCAGCTCCTCTCTGGCCATGCTCAGCTAACACGACAGGCCGAGCAGATGATGATAAATGCAGAGGAGGAAAAGCAATTACTGGATCAGTTAGGTGTAGTGGGGAGCGCTCAGGGCACTCATTACCAGCAGACTGTGCAGTTTGGGACGCACAAACACATGCATAAGGTATACACTGCATCTACAGAGGGGCTGATGGCTGCATGTCAAACACTGAGATGCGAGGGGACAAAGAGGGTGTCAGTTATGTTGTAGGGCAAATGTGAAATGATAATGATAGACACGAGGACAGGGGGAGACAGTCCAGGTGCATTAAGATCACTATTGATCCAGTGTATTGACTTCTCTATTTTTGTATCTATAATTAGGTAATGGTGTTTGTAAAGTGTTTTCTTCCACACCACATATGGCCTGACAGTAATGAGCAAAAATAGCACATGTTTTTATTTATGCTATGCCCCTAAAACAATCTTGAAGTTTTACCCTGTACAGTATTACCATATCATTTACAATAGTTTCATAATAACAAAATTCAGTTTAGTCCAGTCATATATTCATTATTTTTCATCAAATGAATAGATTTGTAATGACAGAGATTCAATGGTGGAAGATAACAAAGTACAAGCAGTAAAGTATTGTACTTTTAGGTATCTGTACTTTACTTAAGTAAATTTTACACTGGATACTTTTTACTTTTACTTCATTTCATTTGAGAGCAGGTATCTGTATTTTCTACTCCACTACATTTTTGAACTGGACTGAAAAGTAAAAAGTACTTTTCATATGATTTGAGGGGTTATTTCTACCGTGTTCGTTTTAAAATTCTGACTTAAGTTTTCAAGTTCAAGCTTCAAGCTTTGAGCAAACAAATACATGCACAAAATGTATACGAAAAATGAAACTGATTTGTGTTGCAACTGTTGACCAAAATATGTATCATTTTTTCATCAGTGTCACTACATTTACACTTGAACTACACTTGTGTGAAGTGTACTTTTTACTCTTAAACTACATTTTTAAATGGGTACTTACATACTTTTACTTAAGTAGATTTTTGCATATGATACTTTTACTTGAGTAACTTTTTCCCCTCTGTATCCATACTTTTACATAAAGGTCCTATATTATGCAAAATTGACTCTTGTGAGGTTGTAGCCATGTTATTATGTTATCCCCTCATCAAAAACATACCTGATGTTGTGTTTTGTTTCATTCACACATGTTTGAGTAACCCTTTATTATTATAGGCTCAAAATACTCTGTTCCACCTTGTAATGTCATATAGTGGTAGTTTTCAAGTTAGCAGCTACCTTTTACCTTTTGTTCAGTAGAGATCGGCAATTCCTGGGGTGAAATCATCCAAGTGGTTCTAGTGAAGGTGTGTGGAGTTTAAAAACAGAGCACTTCTTGTATTACCACATGACATCACAAGGTGGAACAGTGTGTTTTCTGTTTGGGAGAAGAACTCAGCCTAAATATGCAAGGTTTGTGTGTTAAACATGTGTGAATGAAACAAAACACAACTTTGGATATGCTTTTGACAAGGAAACAATATTATATTTGTTTGTTAACATGTGTGAATAAAAAAAAACACAACTTTGGATATGCTTTTGACAAGGAAACAATATTATAACATAGATCAGAAAAGTGTAATATGAGCCCTTTAAGTAACAAAATTGAGTATTTCATCCATCACTGCAAATATTACTACTTGTAGGAGCTACAATATTAGCTGGCTGCTTTGGGCCTGAAGGGGGATGGACAATTCATAATTATTGTTCAGATTTGCTGTTTCAATACATACACTAGAATACACTGAAAGCCACAGTGGAAGCCAAGTGGAAGGTGTTTGAGGCCGAAAAAAAGATTCCCTCTCTGTAATGTCCATGTTTGAAGAAAGAAACGTTCCTATTGAGTTGTGTACGAAAATGACACAAAATGCCATGAAAGCCACTGCAGTTCTCTAGATGCTTTTTCTAATGGAGCACTTGAAACCGCACAAAGCCAGGACTAATGTGCAGAGGATATGATCAGAAATGGCAGGCAGATGACAGGACGCCTCAATAGACTGAATGGGTTAAGAGAAGTGACTGTAATGTGCTGTGCATTTGTTGATGCGGTCTATAGACGACTATGACGAGCCATCTGCACACCTGTCAGAGCCAACAGGCCGTGTGTGTGCGCTTTAAGCCAGGGAGAATAAGGAGGCCGCGTGATTGACAGAAGCACTGAGGTTGTCATAGGGACAGCAATCCAGGCTGTCCCCTGAGGATGATGTGGAAACAGTAATAATACAGGGAGAGGTACTGCACAATGAGAGACGGAGAGTGGAAGAAGATGGAGCGGTTTGTATTTACCCCGCAAAAACATAAAAACAAGTCCAGGCGCGCTCTCTCTGCTGGGCTAATGTGTGCGTGTGTGTTTGTGTGCGTGTGTAGTGGGCGGTAAGATCACAGGTCAGGTTCACGCAGTCACCATTCAGCAATACAGGCAGCACACAGCAGCCCTACAGAGGCCAGGAAGCAGACAAAGACACAAAAGCTCCTCCTCCTACCCAAAATATCACACTGGTCCTATTTCTTCAACTGACGCTTTACACCACCGCACATGTAACAGAAGCAGAAGTCATGCAAAAAATAAATAAATAAATAGAGTTAAATGGTACCAGCTTACAACTAGTATAGAATAATTAAACTTCATGATAAAATGGGGCAGTCTAGACTTGTATGGAGTTGCCCAATTCTGCTTCAGTTCACACCTGGTGTTTACAAGTATCCTCATGTATTCACAAAACAACTTGTCAGTGCAGGTGCCAGGAGGAGTCATCGCTTCTCGCACTTCAACTAATTCAAACGCGTGTCCTGTATCCTGCACCTGCAGAATGCAATTATGTATTGGATCTAAGAAGTTTGTTTAAATCATGTGCCATTGAGCTGATCAGAACCACAATAATGATAAAGAATGTGTATGATGTGATACAGTAAGATATGATCTGAACAAGGGTGAAGGCATACGGACTTAAAGGGCCTTTTCCTGAATTTGAACCATGAGTCAGGAACATTTTTAGTTCAAACGGTTATAGTTTAAACAGTTAGCGCTACCCACATAGTCTGTCACTCAGATATTGCACCATGACACTGTCACTGTCTGGGATAGGAACATTTGTTTTTGTCTGTGTAATCCCTCGGTCATCCAGGTCTGATCCATAGTAAAAGCCAAAAGTTAAATCTGTCAACTGGACAAAAAGTTGTAGGAGTGAAGAAGTTTTGCTGCTCATCCAAGCCGCTTCTTCGGTTCTGGTCAGATTGCTGGTGGCACAGTGCACATTTATTGTAGTTCAATCGATCTAGCCCACATACAGAAACTGTAAACAATAAGTGTTTTGAGTTTCAGTGTAGTTAGCTCCTCCCTTCAGATAGATATAAGGGTTTTTGTCCAGTTGACAGATTTAACTTTTGGCTTATACTAAACATATGCTTTTGTTTTATAAAGCATTTTTATTATCTGCAAACCAGGAAGTAGGGCTGGTGTACTGTTAGCATGCTAATTGTTGTTAGCATTAATGCTCTGGCCTCTGACAGTTGGGAAAATTCATTGAGGTGAATAATAAATAATTAGGACTCTAGAAATGCGTTGACAAAGTAAGGGATAAGTGACCGTAACAAATAGTTTAAAATGAACTAGTTCTGTTTTTTGCATTTTTAAGACAGTAAAAATCAGGTACAGCTCCTTAAGCAGTTGCTTGAACAATGTCCACAATTACATCTGAGTTGAAGTTTAATTGTGGGTTTGCTTTACCACTACACACAGCAAACATGTGATTACAAAAACAGCTTGAATCTGCTGCAGGAGACCGCTGGGTACACTGTGGTTAGTAGATAGCACCTTTAGCATAACCTGATCTGTCTGTGGAGGTGTCTTCTGCTACTTTGATAAGGTAGCCATATTTGTCGCTTTAAACTCCAGGGGCAGGGTTCACGTCCGACCATATTTGGACTGGACAAGATGATCTGAACACACTGATGCTGGAGGATGATGTAGTGGCGCTGTAGGTGGCAAAGATACACAAAGTTGCGCCAATTCTATGTGTGTGTGTATTAGAGTTTGTGTATATGGGCGAGTGGGGGTGGCTGGGCTATAATCTGCTCCAAACTGCTTGCGGGCAGAGGCGAGGTGGGCGAGACAGTGATACAGAAAGAGAAGCAAGGGAAGTGGAGAGAGAGAGAGCTGGAGGGGGCTGAGCTGGCAAGATGTGAAAAATTTATCTAGAGAAAAGAAAATAAAAACAACGTAGACAGGAGGAGGGAGAGGTGATTTCAGAGCAGCGGTATTGTCTTTGGTTACTGTACTCACTGTCCTGTGTCTACCCACCCACGGTCACGCCATGCAGGCTACAGTGGGCCGCTAATTCCCCTGACATTTACGCAGCTTTTGGAGTCTGATGTGATGACGCAAGTGATGGAGGGTCATCAGCACCCACTGTGACCCCAGGACAAAGGCCTATGTTTGGATCCATAAATACAGTTTGTTTTAAATGGAACTGAGGTGAAGGAGCTGTGTGCAGGAAAGTACCTGGAGAGTATAGAGTGCAGTTGTCTTTCGTTGCATATTTGAGCCAAAGCAGTATCATTTTTTATGAAGAGTTTAGAAGTATCTTAGTAGAGTGAATAAGTTTGGATGGCTCAGAGTTTTGACCATTCATCCACCAACTCGAAGGTCAGTGGTTCGACTCCATCTGGCCTGTGCATGAATATGGTGTGTGTGATGGCACTTGCAGCTGGCTAAAAGTAGCTCACTACTACCACACAAAAAGTAAAAAAGCCAAATACTGTAACTTATTGTTTGCTTTTATTTATTTAATTTAGCATCGTATTTGTGACTAGCTGCTTGCACTGCCACTTTTTAGTTGCCTGACAAATCCAGAATGTTATCTCTCTGTATTTCTTATGCGGAGGGATATCACCACATCCTCGGCCGCATCTCAAGCCAGGACCAAACATGATCTTGCAATCAGACTTGTTTTTTTCAGTGACGCATGTGAAACAAAACTCAAATTAACAGAGTGCTTATGCAAGGTTTTTCAGTCCCCTGTGATATTTCTTCCCTTCTTTTTTCCTCATGTGTGTCCCTGATTGGCTAATCCACCTGTCTATCAGAACAGTACTGAAAAAGTGTGGGTCCCTGGTTCACATTTTGGCGTTGTTGGTAGTATAATTGACTATCACTGTCACTGTCCAAATATTTCTGGATCTATCTGTATGATCAGACCATAAGCATAAACCAGGCCTTAGCCAATGAGCAGGCCTGCAGATCCACGGCAGGCATCCAAGGTCCTGCATGTTGCATTACAGTGTACATTATAAAATAGGATTAGTGTGGGTGGCGATTGAAAGGAATAAACAGCACCAAGCTGAACATACTGAAAATTACTGCCTCAAAGCAGCGAGAAATTTATAACATAATGTTTTTTTATGCTTCAGAACAGATTAGAAAAGTTAACTCAAAAGCTGACAATAATGAAAGTGTTGAATTGATTAGCTGTTGTAGCGAATCAACTTACCTGACACTGGACACCCAGAAAACAACAAGTTGAGCTGAGACACTGTCAACTTTCATATTTCTGGCTTCATTTTAAATATAGCAATGCGGATATATGTAGTAAAGGGATGGGAAAACATTTCAATATTATAGCAACCTTAAAAGTCTTCATGCCATTACTTATCATTACTGAACACTGTCATTTAATGTATTACTTCATATATGGATACTTCAAATACATGACTATTTGCCTCCAGGTTATGTGCTGTATTGAATGTGCCTAAACAATGTCGTGTGTGGCTTGTATGCCTGCATGTGACTGCCCTGACATGCATCAAACCTGTCTCTATATGGGGCGTCCTGAGGGCTTGTTGTGTTTAACTTTTCAACAGTGGCTCATCTTCCCCTGTGTTTGCCCTGTCTGTACTCACGACACACACACACTGATAGCATCTATAGGACTCTTACAGCGCCTGAAGCAACTCACCCCTATGCAAACTCACTTTCACCTCAATAGACGTACCACTCCACCTGTCCTAAGTTAAAACCCTGCTGTGGAACATTTCACCCAAAATATAAGCATTGATTTAATTATGGGTGTTTTTTATTGATGACAAATACACTGAAAAACCTTACTGTAAGCTGGCTCGCCTTTCCACAGAACTGATTCATAACTTGGTCTGCTTTTCCCCATGAGGACATTTACTTTACTTGGGTTTGGCACTGCTTGTTTATATTTATTCATGAATAAAAACATGTCAATATTTAATAATTAACAAAACATTGCCGTTTCACTTTAATTTGCTACGTCAACATTCGAGCCAACAGACGGGCAGCAGGTCAGGCCTGAATGGCCTTTTGCAAATGACTATGTTGATAATGCAAATACTGGCTTTGTGGGGTACAACGCTCAAAGTTAAAATGCAAATTACTGATAGAGACCTTTGCTTTGTCTGTCACTTCAGATCATTCCTGGGGCTGTTGGTAACTCCAGCACCTAAGAATCCTACACTGACAAGAGAGTTCGCCCATTCATCTGATGATATCTGTATTTGTGTGGGTTCACTCAGAGTTTAGGCCTGAAATGAAAAGATGCCAGAAGTGAGGTGTTAAGAACATGTCTGTGTCACAAAATGGTGAAAAGGGGGGAGGAGTAGTTAATAGAAATCCCCACAGCTTATGTCTTTAATATTAAAACAACCATATTGTAGATATGTGATATCATCTGTAACTTAGAGTCTATTCAGTCAAAGCAATTAATTAAATATAATGTACATTTCAATTCTGGAATTATTAAGTCATTATTTCCCTCTGACAATGTGATCACATGTATTGTATGAATCAGTTGTTACTAGTGGTGCTTTTTGAGTATATTTAAATGTGATCCAGAATGGGTAAGTACCATGACATAAATAGTTTTTTGGGACTAAAACATGATAAACTGACCAGATCTCTCCTACAAGCAGAGAAGAAACCCACAAGTGCTTATCCGTATGCCTCAGTCCCTCAGAACGACTGACATAATTTTACAATGATTCAGAGGGGAACAATACTAAACCTTTTTTGTTTCATTTATAGTTGTATTAAATCAAATTGCTTTTCTAACCCTTTTCTCCATCTAACAGAGGTAGAAAAGTGACACGTTGAACTCCTAACCAAGTCTTGAAGTCTGAGCCCTGTTTGTTTGATTTTGATGGACGCCTTTTTTATTCACTTACAAAGACATTTCCTTTATTTTTTCTTGGTTATTGTTATGTTATGCACTCACCTCTGAACACAGACAGCACAAAACAGATGCTTCCATGTTTCTGGGTTGAAATAAGTGCACACTGAAGTCATTATGACAGAGCTGTGATGGGCCCCCTCCCTGTGGCCCGCAGTGCTCACCCAGACAGATCTAAATGATATTGACAGTCGAATACATTTTCTGCTTGAAATGCTGTGAGCTGGAGCATGCTGCACCCCCACCTCCAGCACAAGCCACTCAAGTGCTAAATAATTACATTAGTTTCCAGAGGCTAATTTGACTCGGAGCACTCATTCTCATCCCATACGGGCCAAGCGGTTTCTCATGTTTAATATTGGTGTTGGTAAATGAAAATGAACTTGAGGTTAGCGGTGCTGTTTGCACTTGTGATTATTGAAGAGTGCTAATCAGGAGTTTGTGTGGCTTCAGCAGGGTCAATAATGCTACCAGCCATGTATGACATCTGAGAAAGAACATTTCAAAGAGTTGGAACATCTATTTTTCTTCATTTTCAAAAGTATGCTACCGTGAAGCTAATGCATTATGCTTAAACACACATTTGAAAGGGGAAATTCCATTCGAATCTGTTAAGAGTCTAGTAGAATTTACGGTAACACTTTATAGTAAGAGAACCTTCATTTGTTTAACAATGTGGACATTCCAGACCACAATAACTACACTCTTAATAACTTTGATAAAACATGAACACGGCGCCGTTAATAATAAACAAATAATGATTAAGAATCAGTCAGGTTTAGTAACTAATAAAACTCCTCATAACTGTAAACCCTGACATATGTAGTGATACGCTGGAATCATTAAGCAAATGGCCAGTGCCTGTATTTGACCCCATACACTTGTTTACGGGATGCACCAGATGAGTCAGTATAATGTCATAGAATGTTTGTGTGTGCTGTGTTGTGTCATTCTTGAGAAACTATTTGTTCATTATGAATGAAGTCTTTGTTCATGTGTTATTAAGGCTAATTAAGGCTAATTTATAGAATACACTATAGATCCTTAGTCTTGAAAAGGTTTGTTTTCTTAATGTATGGCCAGTATGATAGGTTTAAAGGATAGGTTTCACATGCACATTCACGACATCCAAATTGGGACTAACCCAAAACTAAACCCAAAACTAAACCCAAGACTAAACCCAAAACTAAACCCAAAACCAAACCCAAAACCAAACCCAAAACTAAACCCAAAACTAAACCCAAAACTAAAC
>KN485077.1:77631-94477 GCA_000787095.1 Periophthalmodon schlosseri
ACTAAACCTAAGACTAAACCCAAAACTAAACCCAAAATCAAACCCAAAACTAAACCCAAAACCAAACTCAAAACAAAACCCAAAACTAAACCCAAGACTAAATCCAAGACTAAACCAAGACTAAACCCAAAGCCAAACCCATGACTAAGCCCAAGACTAAACCTAAGGCTAAACCCAAACCCAAACCCAAAACTAAACCCAAGATTAAACCCATGACTATACCCAAAACCAAGACTAAACCCAAGACTTATCCCAAAACCAAACCCAAAACTAAACTCAAGATTAATCCCAAAACTAAACCCAAAACTAAATCCAAAACTAAACTTGCACTAGATCAAGACCAAACACGGACTAGAACAGGATTAAAACGGGCTCGAATTAGGACTAAATAACGGCAAGTATGAACGCACCCTAAGATAAGCTTCATTTTCTGGACTAAAGTCAACAATAGTAAACTGTTAGTCTATTAAGCAAATGGCCAGTGCCTGTATTTGACCCCATACACTTGTTTACGGGATGCACCAGATGAGTCAGTATAATGTCATAGAATGTTTGTGTGTGCTTGAAATGTGTGGGCATGGCTTTCCAGGGGTGTGTGCCTCCATGTGTAATTAGACAATTAGGCCATTAGAAATACAGGTGTGGAAGTGTGAGTGAGTGCAGTTTAGGCCTCCTGACCAAAGCCAAGCAGCAGCAGTGGTGTGGAGCAGACGCTAGTCGGGCCCAGGGCAGTGCCACAAAATGCAGAGCCAAACTGTGAGAGGCGGAAGTAGGAGACGGAAGAGTGGTCCAGTGACAGGACGCTTCATGAGAGACTTGGAGGGGGTGGAGTACATCAACCCCCTCCTCCTCTCCTCTCCGCGAAGTGGTGCTTCTTATAAAAGTGGTTGTGCCAGGGCTACCAGCTATATGTGCTGTGTGAATTTGGCTTGATTTTGTTTGAATGTGAGCTATAAGTATAAGTAACCCTTGACCACCAGACACATATTATAAATCCCACCTGTCACAGGCCAGTTGCACTGATGGCCTGTTGTACAGGCCTCACCCTCTTTGCCTCTGGAACGTCTTGGGAGCCGAGGAAGTGCACCGATGGAGTACACTGGTGAACAGCCCTGGGGGACTGAACTTGAAGCTGCGTGTACCGGAGGACTCTGACCAGTTACTTTTCTTAAAGGACATTTTTATTGAGCCTAGGCCTTTTTTTAATATTCCATTTTATATGACAACAATAAATAGTTTTTATTTAAGTGTTGTTTAAGTGTTGTGCATGTTTACTAATAGAGAGCTCCCCACTGGACTAGGCTATACTGAAGGGTTCAGGGGCCCTCTGCTCTGTGACAATAACTATGAAATCACACTGGTGTTTTAAAAACAGACTTAGTGTGTGGTACATTCTCTTACATGTAATCTGTCTATTATATGGATCAATGATTTTATGAGGTTTTAGATCAGCTTAATGACATGAGGACTCTTTATATGAGTCACTACTTGCTCACAGCTGTAATAACAATCTAATTTATGACTACTTTTATATTGCTCTTTAATGACACTGCAATTACACAAATAACCGAGTATTAACAAGTGGAATAATAGCATTTGTGTACAGCTGTCGAGTACTGTGACCTTTTTGAGTGTGACTGTTTCATGTCTGATGTGATGGTTGTCTGGGAGTGTGCAGGGCCTGACAGGTCTATCCAGTTGTATTCAGCCCACTGTAATATTATTTGATGTCTATCTATGTGTCATGTGTCTTTGTGTCTTTCTTAAAAGAAAAGTTGCATCATCCACAACAAAGAACAAGATACTTACGTCAGTGTCATTGGCTGGTGACCAATATAAACCTCACTATTCTGGAGTTATGCAATGTTAACACAAATAGCAGCAGGTTTAGCAGTGAAAACAGGTTATGGTAAAGTTATTTAAGTTTCTTTTTAAAACGCACAAGTTGCACAACAAAATGATCAGATGGGGCGTTAGTCCTGAGCTGCTCTGGTTGTGCATATTGCCATCTGCCCCACATGTTTGAGTTAGCTAACTGCAATCAGTCAATCAAACTTTGTCTTGTCAAACTTGGACATTATAACGAGAATACTGAAATGTACTAAAGGGCAAATGAATCCTTAAAGGTCCTATATTATGCAACATAGTCTAGTTGTACTGGTTTCTTGTTGAGTGTGTTAGTAGCAGTGGGATGAGCACGTGTCTAAACTGTAAATATTGCTGTACATTTTGGTGCAGACATCTTTCTTTGGTCCCTTTTTGTTGTTGAGCTAAAATTGCAATGTTTGGAGATATAAAACAGCTCGCTATAACATTGTTTTTATAAATTCATTCTTCACAAAGCAGCCATTCATGTGTCTACTTTCATTTTGTACTGGTATATAGTGTAGCTACTATAGAGCTCAGTCTGTTAAGGGTCAGGTACATGATTCTGCTTCGTTGCTCCTGGTGATTAATCAGAGGTTGAGACATAAGAAACCCCTGCTAGGTTACAGATTTCTTTCATAATCTTTGCTCAAATCCTGTTAGCTTGTCAGTAATAGGACAGGAAGTGGAAGACAAAGGATGTTGGCTGTGGGGCTAAGAGACTGGGGTTAAGCACCGCCCGAGCGCTCTCTCTCTGAAAAGCCTGTAATCCTGATGAGGACAAACAAGTCGCTGACACAGACCATACTAAACACTGGGGTCACCCTGATGGATAACTGCTGATGATAGAAACACACTGGATTTTACAAGAACATGGATGCAACACAAAGCACAAACAACTGGAGTTAACCCTACACGTTTTAAGAAAAACAAATAAAATATGTTGCAAATAACACAACATTGTTAGAGAAATCAAAACTGGAAGCACTTCTAGACCTCTGCCAAGGCACTGGTTCTGTCCCATTACGGTATTTTAATGCTCTTACCATTTAGGCTTAATAATATTTTAAGGGTCTTATACTTATTTGGTCCTGGTTTGACCCCAGTTTAGTGATGAGTTGGTTTGGTCTATAAACTGTATATATAAATGGTCATAGCTAACCTGCTAGAAGCCGTGTTCCAAATAGGAAGTGATCATGGGCTTCTGGCTCCATCAGTTCATCATTTCGGTCTTAAAATGTTCGTATTAACCATCATATTTGTATTTGGCCCTATAACTGCTAGCCTCGATGAGCTTCATTTGACTGGAGCCAAACGCTATAGGTAACGTCACACTCACTTAGTCCACTTCTTTATACAGTCTATGGTTTGGTCCTGTTCTAGTCCTGGGTTAGACCTGGTCTAGTCCAGGTTTAGTTTCAGCTTTAGTCCCAGTTTAGTTCTAATTTTGGTGTTGAATATGTGCGAGTGTTTACGCACCCTAATAACTAATAATTGTAATTTTAGTGAGAAAAGTTTGATTACATTAATTCAATTAAATAGCATCTTAGAACAGTAGGCTATAGATTTATAGCTAATGTGCCAGATTCCTATTTTGTCAGTCACATGTTTTAAACCACTGCATTATCTGCACCTCACTCAAACTTTTGCCCAGTAACAACAATTTTTTTTTTTCCTTGTGAGAAAAATCAATGTGTTTTGCAGGTTGTGCCTCATCATCATTCCACCTCACTGTCATTACCTTTGACCCCGATACTCAAAGTGGTTTTAGCCACATTTCTGCGCTGCCCGCCCTGCTCTCATCTGTGCTCCCCTGGCAGCTGTGTCAACACCTCTGCCCCCCCCACCCTCCTCCAATGCTTAAACAAACCATCCACATAGACATTGTACACCGGGCCACTCCCCACCAACGGACGCCAGAAGAAGCCTGTATACTGACAACTCTATAACCGCTGCCAGCCAGTCCCCGAACAACATTGATTTTGCTCCGATCAATCCACAGGGGTTGCGACGCATGGCAAATGACAGGGCCTCTGCCATAGCATACATTTCAGCATTAATTGTTGCTGGGCAGACTCGGCAGGCTTCGTGGAAAGGGTTGGTCCGGTTTCTATGCGGCAGTGGGAGAAGTTTACTCTGCAGTGGGATGGGGCAAAGTATGGGCCTATCAGTCAGACACACCTCAACTGGACAGAACAGGCCAATTCAAATGATCTATTGTTCCAAGCTACTCAATAATAGTAAGAGCAACTCAGGCATAATTAAGCAAGAAACTTTCTTTTGCTCGTTACCATGAAATTGGAAAACAAGTGCCACGTGTGCTACTCAAGCTGTTTGAATGGTAAGGAATAATATTATACAGTAAGATACCGTATTTATCCATATATAAACATGGGGCAACAGTAGCTCAGTTGGTAAAGGGTTTGTCCACTGTTCCAAAGGTTGGTGGTTCAAATACCATTCTCAGCATAAAAAACAAAACTTGGACAAAACACTGTGTACACTGGTGTGTGAATGGGTGAGTTCTTTCTTGATGTAAAGAGCTTTGAGTGCTTTCTTTCACATTTCAGTTAGTCTCTTTTTACTGACAAATTTAAAGGTGCACTATGTAACTTTTCTTGATGGGGGGGTTATTTTTTCAGCAATAAGATAACCTGTAATTGAATATATATAATACATGTTTAATGCCATACTGTGGAACATCCCAGACAGAGCATCTGCATAAATACAAGAATCTTAAAAAAGGACTTTGTGTTTCCTTGCAGTTTTTCTCAGTAATGTTGATGACATGTAGACTGCACAACAGTTTCTCATAGCACCGCTAAAGTTAGACTGTCCTTGTCTTTATGACCTATCATCAATTTACTGAAGGAAAATGTAGCATAATGTCTGTGTTTTGGACAATTATCCATCCATTTAGTTTTATACTATACTTATTATTTCATTTGCATCCTCGAGGGGGCATATAAAAATACTTTCCTCATGACTGAGCTGTACTAGTGAGGCCCAGTCAGAACAGTTAGCAAGCAAAAGTTATATATATGTAAACTCAGTCTTGCAGTAGTTGCTTCTTCTTTAGCTCCTTTCTCTGATACTTTTTCAGTCATTTTTGGAGGAGACGTGACTTCCTTCCCTTCCAGTGGACTTTTGATTGCTAACATAAATTGATATTACAGGCCGTGTCCGGAGCGCTCGTACGGTCGGGGAACTGCTGTGGATGTTATTCTAGCTGTCATGGTTTTGTTTGGCTTTCATTTGAACATTTTCCTGTCCCTCATTCCTCCGTTTTGTATGTTTTCTCTTGAGCAGCTTGTTGTTTTGTGTCATAACACAGTGAGTTATGTTCCCTCCTCATCCTCTGTCCTTACGCCTGATTGAGTTGTTTGTGTTTCCATGTCTGTCTCCTCAGATGGGGCACAGATAGGAGCAGCTCTGCAGAGGATGCTTGGTGACGTGGACTTGGGCGTGTTGATGTACGGTGTTGGAGTTGGGCCAAAAATGGTGTATGTATGTGTGTTTGGGCGTGACATTTCGATTACTGTTTTGAGGTGGCAACGTCAAGGTTTTGTTGTTGGTTCAATGTTAGAGCACAAGGAAAAAGTGTAACATTTGTAGGACAAGAGTTTTAGAGTCACGATTCTTACACACTTACACAGGCTAGTACTTGTGAGTGGACCTGTACCTGTGAAGCTGTGACTTTACTTGTGAACTGGGAATCCTTATTGAAAAAGAATAAGTAGCTCAATGGTTAGAGATAAGACCCACATAAGAGGTTGGTGGCTCGATCCCAATACTTTCATTGTGTTGTTGTGTTATTGGGCAAGACATTTTAGCCATGTTGCCTTATGAGCCATGCTTCCATCATTGACTGTAATGAATCGCACCACCATCTCATCAACTATATTGAATATTTGAAAGTAATTGTTTTCATCACTATCCAAACCTCTCACTGTCTACATAATATGAAAAATATAGTATGAAAATAATACATGCAAATTTTGCCTTATTTAAAGTTTCAACCACAGAGACACCAATGATATCTTCAAAAGGGTAATATATGCATTTAACATAGCCATTAAACGAGTGTGAGTTTCACCCTCATCCCAGCAACCAGTGCAGTGAAAACCCAGGTCACTTGTGTGATAATTCCCTTCATTCATATCTGTAGTAAGACCAGTGCTGACAACCTCCTGCCTCTGACTCCACACACACACGCACACAACAGTTTTTCAGGAGTAATGCCAGCTCCGCTCTGAGTTTGTGTCAGTCCTGCTCACTCGCGGGGATCACTTCTGGAGTTTCCGAGTTTCGCTGCTGGACCTGCCGCGGGCTTGGCTCAAGGCCGTGACAGGAGGCAGCCGGGCATGCCAGCACATACACTGCAACACACAGTACAATCGGGGGAGAAATGTTAAAGTAACAGATCCTATGAGAGGAAGAAAGGGAGAGAGAGAGAGAGGGAGAAGGGGGGTAGGGGGATGTTGTTCTCTGCAATTGAGGTGGAGAGTTGTAATGCCACTGGCAAAACAGCCAAATGATGGACTGGTCACTGGGATGGTAAACACACACACAGCCTTGCCATAAAATAGCGGGATTTTGTGAGGATGGTCAGTGTTATACAACTTTTCTGAAACTTGATACACTTATTGTATTGTATTGTATCATTATCAAATAATGCATCAAATTAGGTGTGCTGGTTTCCCTAATATGTTTGATCTTATAAAATACTAGACGGAGAACTAGAGTGCACACCAGTGGCTGCACATGCTGCACATAAGAGAGGTGACACACAGTGAGAATCCAATAAGCCAATAATTAGTCATCTCATGCAGAGGAGAGTTCATCAGGGATAATAAAGAAAACATTTACTTTTCAGGTGATTTCCGGAGCCGCGTGCTAAATTTGGAGCGACCTGTAGCTCCAGGCTGTTTCCCTAATGGCACTGACCTTTCCACTGTTGGTCCTCTTTGGTCTCACTGAAATAACACATCCCCACAAAGGTAACATGCAGGAACTGTGGGGCAAGCACTGGTTTTGAAATAAACTTTTTTTTTTCCATTTACAGAATATATACTATGACTTTTTCTGGTGTTTAGTATAAAACTATAACATACAAAGAATATTAGTTTATATTTTGTTCATTGTAAACCACAATATCTAAAAAACAGATCCAGAACTGAAACCCGGACCTCTTCCTGGTAGTAAAAAACAGCTGATTTTCATTTATGTTTTTATTGCTGAGACATGTGACATTTTTTAACCCTATATGTATGACCATGAGTCTTTTTTTTTTAAAATAGTCACAACTAATTTCAAGTAGTGGGATAGCAGGTAGGTGAAAACAAACATTTTCTGAGCACTCAAGCCTCATGCAGGATAATAAAATATTACTCAAACACCCTTAAAATGATGTTGCATATGCCCCTTCAAAGTCTGAAAATGCTTCAGAATTTGCACATTTCCGACTTGTAAAACAATTTAATCTGTCCTTTGTCAAATTTCTACGACAGCCCTGAAAAAGCTCATTGTTTTACTCGATGGGAGAGGCACAGATGGGTTACTGATAACAACACCTGTAACCTGAATACTGTCACAAGCTGCTGATCTTTAGTTGCTATCATGAGCTCTGATTCAAAAATGAGTAGTAATAGACACAGCAAAGTTGATTATTGCAGAAATAAAAGCGTGTCGTCCTGTGGTGACAAATGTGTGGGTCGCAGTAAAGAGGACTGCAGGTGCAGAGGTGCAGTCCCGCTCACACTGCTCTAAAGGCTATGTGTGAGAAGTGCTGAGTACATAAACCACAGCACAAGCCTCTGTCTTCTGACCTTCACTTTAGACACGCTTTAAACTCCCATCTGGAGAGCAGGACAACACATGTGGCTTTTACACAACTATCACCCAACACTGGGCCAACACCTTGTTATGGTGTACTGAGATCATCACTAGAAATGATTTGTCCTTCTTTACATGTTTACTGGGTGCACTAAATGATGTTGAAACAAAACAGAACTAAACATGTTTTTGAAATATGAAATGAGCTGCGTGTATTGATAAATGTAATGCATAGTGTAAAATCTGTTCATGGTTTATTTATTCATGTTCATTTTATATTGTAAGGTAAGGTTAACCAGAGACGAGAATTTAACCCCAGTCATTTTGCCTGTGTTTGCATGTGACTCATCAAGGCAGCGCAGAACTGAATACTTGTTTTTTGTTTTGCTTCTTGATAACACATGCATTGTAAAGTGAGCTTCTATCACCACTTGAAAATGCGGCTGCTGCAGTGTGAAGAGGGGGTTTTGTGACTTGGTGACTTGGTGCCAAATTCAAACTTGTTTCAGCACAAGTACAAACAGTGACACATGTGTTAAAGTTAGATTACTGTGTTTCTGAAGTGCAGAGGTAAGTGAGCCCGAGCAGCCAGAGTGCTTGTTGACATTAAAATATTTCACTTTGGTGGCGTAGAGATCCTTACACCTCCTCCTTCCATCATGGTACTCTTTCTGCCCATACTTTTGATAAAAGCTGGCCCAGAACCTTTACAAAACTGTACTGATTTACGCCAACCTATTTTTCAAAAACACAAAATCTTCAAACATTTTTTTAAATGTCACTTCTTCCTGTCACTGACCACTGCAGGCATAAGCCCCATTACAGTTTGCTCAAACCCTTTACATTGTCCACTTTCCCTGTTTCTACCACCACAGCAAACTGCTCTATTGCACAAGCAAATCTTTTATTCCATGTCTCGGCAAGGAGTTTGGCGTGTGGGCCGAGGCTGGTGAATACAATTGAGAGATGTGGGAGAGAGAAAAGGGGGGCAGTGGGGTGCGTGGGTGAGCAGATAGGACCATAGCTGAGGGGGGCAGGTTAAGTTTGGTGCCCACACAGAGCGCTATCCCACTGGCTCTCTCTATCCCACGCTTGGCCCTTCTAACCTGCCCTGAACAGCTAATGTCTGCCTGTGTCGCACCTCAACCCACTCCCAAGAGATGTGCAGTGGAAGAGAGGACTTTTGGGACTTTGATCTCACAACTTTAGCTCTTATTATTTTACAACTATCTTTTGCTTTTCTTCTGCAGACTGTACTTTAACTAAGAGTAAATCGCTACAATGGAATAAATGTGAAGTCTGAGTTGTGAGCCTTCTATAGGTTATATGGAGTCTGTTTTGAGAAGGTCAGACTTGGGACTGAGTCATAAGGTAATTTTGTGAGTCACTGAGCAATCCCATAATAATTTTGTATGGAAATGTATTTTAAAGCCAACCCTGGATAACACAGACATGAATTTTATATAGGAAAAGTGACATTCTTGAATAAATTGTAGCCAGCACACAATGAAATTAAGATTCGACAATCACAAAAAGGTAATAAGGAAAAATAAAAGTGTTGTTATAAGACAAAGACTGGGGGTTCTATCACAGCTATGACCAGTACTGTCATTGTGTCCTTGGGCAAGACTCTTCACCACCATGAGTGACTGATGGTGATTGATAGGGCTATAGGCACAGATGTGATATCAGTTTACCCTCAGGCAGCTGTGGCCACAGAAGGAGCATACCACCAGCAAGTGTGGGGAGTGAATGAATATTGAATGCTCAAACTACCTCTAATTCCTTCGTCACCTTCACGAAACATGCCCCTGAGTCTTCCTTTTCCTTGTATGCCAGAGTAGAGTTTGCTCTGACTGTTCCTTCCCTTCTGTCTGCTGACAGAATGCTTGAGTTGGCCCCAAAACATATAGCTAACACTTCATTTACCACTAATAACCATGTCTATAATCACATATTCTGATCCTCAGTGTGTGAGCTGGAATATTATTGACAAATCTTAATTACCATCGTGTTGAATCCAATGATTAGTTGGAGCAGTCGTTAAGGAGGGAGTGTGCTTCTAAATAGACCCAGGGGCTAGATAATACCGTAATAGCCTGTGACTCATGCTATCAGTGATTTAACGGCAAATAGACAGACAGAACCACATTGGAAATTGCATTGAAAGTGGGTGAAATGACAGTTAGGCTTGTCTTTCTTTCTTGCTCATGTTTTTTTACACCTCAAGTTTAAGCAGCGATGGGATTAGTTTTGTGGGATTGCTGGCTGGCATTGTGCACTGAGAGGATAGGCAAACGAAATCCCTTTTTCAACCACCACTACTTATCCTTGTCCCTGTGTTGTCTCATTCAAACAGAAGTGCCAGGCTTTGCATGCATGTAATCTAGGTGACAAGGAGGAATGAAAGGAGAACTGAACGCGGATGAAGGCAGAGAATGGGTCCAAGAAGTTAAACAGGAGTTAATGTATGCGACAGAATTCTGCAAGAGTCTCAGGTTTTTGAGAATAAAGAAAGAAGGTATAACAGTGAGCTAAAATATGCAAAGTTATAGAAAATATTGAAGCACTCTCTGGCCTCTGTCAGAATCTGAATAAGGGCATGAATTGTGCTAATGTTTTGAGTTGTATATCCTCATCAAAAACGGTCAGACTGATATCCCAGATGTATGAGAGTAAAATGGCCCCTTCGTCCCGGTTTATAGTTCTTTGGGTTTTCATATTACAGATGGTGTATCGTCCTGCCTCTATGGTAAGAAAACTTGTGTAACTCAGCTGACGAGACACATTACAGCAACATCATATCTGAAGAAGACTGTGAGTGAGCAGCTGAAACTGTCAGGTATGAAAAGCAAACAAACTGCGGTCTAATAATAAATAGTATCCTTACTCTTGTAACAAATGGGGTACAAGCTTGAATACAGGCCCAGTGCATTTGTGTCTGACATCATTATTTGAATAATTTATCTTCAAACTTCATGGCTGAATTATTGATGTCTTTAAGAATAGAAAAAGGGGAAGCGGCAAACAGCGGACCGGGGGAGGCGGCATGATGCAAGACGGAGACACAAATTACTGTTTCGTCATTAATATATATTTTTCAGCTCAAAAAGACATTTGGCAAATGAAAAACATGGCATTTAATCTGATAAGAGAAAATAAAGCTGGTCTTTTAATATATTTGTTCGCTGCAGGCTTCAATTTACAGAGTTACATTTTAGACAGTGTAATTTGGCAAAGAACACAGAAACTCCAGTGTCTAGACACCTCTAATATCAGCTTTTAATTATATACATTTGGTTTGTTATTACTTTCTGGGACAGTCATTCACAGTGTTTAACTAAAGTATATGCCTTCCTTTTTTAACAGTTCAGGTCCAGGACAGAGTCTATGACAAAGACATCGATTTCAGTCTTGATAGACAGGTATAATAATAAAGCTGCTATTTGTGGTAAAGTGTTGAAATGATTTTTGCACACTAGTAAATGGCATTGGATTATTTCAATCTAAACCAACCTCAAACATGTACACCAGGGCCAGGCTAATCCTCCAGCTGGTACTTTTGACCAAGAGGCTGCCAATCACTGCCAAATCCAGACAAACTTAGAATACCGTATTTCAAACACAGAAGGCATAAGTCTATATCGGCCATAACTAAAATGTATACTGAACGGTTGAAGCTTTTGTTTACCTTGGTGTCCTCTTTGTGCACATGGATGTTATATGTGGTGGGTGCATCTCCTGCTGTATATTTTTATACATGTGTGTTGTGTGGTGACTGCTCAGAAAGGCACAGGGCCCAGACACTTGGAATCACTTAGTGCGAATTTCAAATGTGGGAGGAGAGGAATGTGTGTGCGGCCAGATAAAAAGAAAAGAAAAGTGAAAGAAAAACAGGGCAACATGGAGATCGGGGGCGTTCGAGATAGACACAGATATAGACAGAGCAGGAGGGAGAGATAGAGTGAAGGGAGGGGGCACCTGGGAGGAGCATTTGGACTGGAGGCAGAGGGGCAAAAACAGAAAGATCTAGCACAAATGACAGACAGTGGGTGAAAGAAAAGACGAGGAAGAAAAATCTAAAGTAAACGCTGCCCACTCCTTACCTACTGTTCTCCATTAGGCTGATTTTTTCAAATGGCTCTTGCAGGTCTCTCTTAGGGGGAACATCTATTCCTATCACAATGCTGCCTACACACACCTCGCAGTGACAGGCAGCACACGAGCAGAGGAGGGGGCCCCAGCAGAAAGGAATTATACAGAGAAAGAATGAAAGAAAGGTACATGTCCGCAGTGACTCAATACAGTGTGAATTTGTCACAGAAAAAGGCCATGTTGGAGGTGTACTTTTGGATATGCTTTGCACCTGTGTGGGCCTATGTGCTCCTCATTGGGTTCGCATTAGTGAGTAACATTTTTAGACTTTTCAACTGTGCTAAAGAAATGTGCTAAAGAAAACGGAAATGTGGAGATTTTGTTCACTTCTACACTGAGTTTGCAGAAGTGTCTCCAGATCATTATTAAACTGCCTGTACCAATTGCACAATGCCAAACTAGTGCTGCACAATATTTCACGATTGCATCAAAATAATAATTTGAGCGGGAGCAATTATCAAACCCCAATGACAGTAATTATTTAGGTAATCGAATGTCTTCTGTAAACAACTCAACTAAATATCCTGACTTTAGTATTGAAAATAAAAAACTGTGCATTGCAACACTGGAATTTCCCCATTGTGGGACAAATACAGGTCCTCTTATCTTATCTTAAAATGTTTTAGACCAAGAATGTTCGGAAATGCATGGGATTCTTCTGTAAGGTTAGCTGTTCATATTTCAGTGTTAATGCTCCTGCACATGTGAACAAAAATTCCTCATTTTAAACATGCATCACAAACTTCATTACATTTGCAATAGCTCTAAAGTAAATCGTGACTAGAGTAAGATGCGTATATAAAGTCAATTTCTAAATGAGAGATAAAAAGAAAGAAGCACACATATATGTAATAAAACATTTCAGCCTGCTTGTAGTAAAGTGTTTGACTCACGCTAAAGTAATGTAAGCCCCTCCACTTATTCTGAGTTTTAAACCTTGGATACAGTGTGTACACAAACTGGTGTAACCTCTTCTCTCTTCTGAGTGTCTGTCTCTTTTTGCAGAACACAAATATAACCTCCCACATTCCCTCCTCGTGCTTCCGGCCGCTGCAGCCTGCTCCCAGCCAAAACCAACAGTCTCTCAGTGTGTTCAGGACAGCTAAATCCCAATGACATCACTACTGTCTGAGGAAGTTTGGACTGGAGAATAGGTGCCAAAACTTCGCGTATAAGCCAACAGGAGCTTAGCATAATCTCAACAGTATTCAAATGGGAATTGCTGATGCTAGTAAGGTGCTTGCTATGGAGTAAGCATTTCTTAAAGGTTGAAAAGGCGAAGGGTTTTGATGAAAAGTGTCTATTCATGCAAATCCACAATTGCCCCCCTGACCCAGCTGATGAGCGATGTAATTTAGTTGGAAGCTGTATATGCACTCAAAACAACACCAAATCAGCAGCCATTGTTCACTATTGACCAAGGCCAATCCCCATGCTGGACCCCTCACTGTGGGTCAAGATGATTGCCATCCAAAATCAATCCCAGAGTGTAACATGTGCATCTGTATGGTCATTCCTCTATCTTCAAGGGAATAATATGCACCGACAATGAATTAAAAAATCTAATGACGAATCACGCGTGCATTGACTCATGTTGAGCTATATTGACCAATCGGGGTCACCCTATGAACTGGGACCAACTAACCCTCATAGCTCCTGGCAACAAGGCGGGCACATTCAATCTCACTTGACCCACTCAGTTTTGACCTTTGCCCCCTGGCTGGACTGCCTCTATGTGAACTCTCACCTCTGGGATCAATAGCTCTTGACCATCACCTCGGGCCGTAGCCACAGAGCTAAGGGCAGGATCTGCAGGCTGGTACAGGCAAAAGGCCTTAAAGAAACAAAGCAGAGGATTGCTGTTTTCTCTAATGGGAAAGGTGGAATTTTAAGTGCTACGTGGTGGTTGTTTAGTGCAGATGTATGTGGTGGATCCAAACGTAAAGTTGCCAAGGACTTGCCACTTATGAGTTTGACAATATAGGACATAATACCTTGACTACAGTCGTGAGCATTATGTGATTTCTCTAATTTAAAAAATATGTTATCAGGCAGGAGATGCTTTCTGTATTGTGGCCTGGATTCATTTGCAACACATTACTGCAATTCATACTATTTAAAATAACTGTGATAACCCCAAAAATGAAACACTGAAACAAAATATCTCTCACATTACTCCACATTTACCCTCAATAAATTGTGCCAATATTTTAAAACACATTTGTCTTATATATTCTTGATGGGTGGAGCATTATTGTTTATGGTCAATGCTTTCCAGAATACAGAAAATTCATGGTCTTATCTTCCCTTTTAACAAGCCCAACACTGTATGTAGCAATCTATATTTTCTACAAATCAGCTTCAGCCAGTATCCTCTCAGAGCTTTTCGATCTCTTTCTGTCATACATGAATACCTCTGCACCTCTTCCCATTCGGATCCCTGGTTATTGTGGGTTTGTTATGAACTTTAACAAGAGGCACATGTAATCCTCTTATGCTAGCAGCATCCAAATTCACAACTGGAGCTTCTGCGCATTCTAATCAGGAAGGTAAACTTCTTTGATCTTAACTTGGAAATGGCTCAATTTTTGTTTCAAGGTTGTTTTGAACACAGTGGGTGCTTTGCAAACTTAAACCCTTCTCACTCAAATTGTAGCATTAGAATAATTTTTAGTATTAAACTAGAATTGATATTCGCATGTGAGAGTATCCAGGCTTCGATCTCAATAGTTGAAAAACGTATATAACTGCACCAACAAGGTTGCCTGGCAAATACAGAACGATATCTCTCTGTATTTTTTATACAGATGGATATCAGTCTGGTCCCAAAGCCCTCCATCACATCTGAAAGCCAACCAAACATGGTCGTGCAATCAGATTTGTTTTTCAGTGACACATGCAAAACAAAGGAGCTCACTGGTTACCTGTCATTTATGCACAAAATGATATTTCTCTTACCTCAGATTCACAGAGTTTAGTGCTTTGCTCATTGATTCTACAGACATCTGTGATGTTTTTCAGTCGCTTGTGATATTTTTTTCCTTTCATTTTTCAGCTTAAGCAGCCATATTTGTTTTGATACGAACAGATTACGTGTGTCCCTAATTATCTTATCCACCTGTCAATCACGCCCATTTGAACTCGGGAGATTCACCGGTGACCAGACTCACATCTTTGTGAAGTATTAAAGATCCCAGGCAACCAACAAAGCCAACAACAATTGCAATAAAAAATAAATTAAAAATGTGACGCTGTTTAGAATAAATAAAACAAAAGAAAAATAGCAATGAGTAAAATTCTCACAAATATTTTAATTCACAAAAAAATCTAAAATATGTAATCTTAACCTTTTAGTGTCCTAATTCTGTCCACATCTAGCAGGCATTCAAGAGGTACATTGTTGTTTTTTTCACATCTTAAAGCAAATTCACTTACAATGCTCACTCTATGCCATTGAAATTGTGGTAGTAATATACTTGAGTGGTTCACACATTAAAACGAAGGGAGAGCTATAGCCGCCATGACTCATAATCATCAAAACACTGGTTGCATTGTGCTTCGAAGAGTGTCAGACAGCCGCACATGGGCATAATCAGCATACTACAGTCCTGTACTGAGGAGTCTGCAGTCACACAATGTAGTCTTTGAGAGCTAAAAGCATATTACCCTACAGTGTTCCTGCAGAGCTGTGTAATCTAAACACATCCAGCCACAGTGCATCTGCTTCCTCCAATGTGCAATTTGTACTGTTCACAAAATCACACATAATAGAGATGTTTTTATTCCTGATGGCCTGTAATGTTACTCGAGATATTCTCCGCTGGCAATAACAGCATGAAAACCACCAGCTGAAGAACTTACTAAGTCGACTATAGGGCAATATCTTTAAAATATGTTTTGTCACCAACACCAATTGTCTTTCTGCCCAATTGTTTTTTGCTAAAATCCCCACCCATACTGTTAAGGAGCCTCTTTGGAAACAGTACATCGTTTACTATTTTAAAAAATTATAAAATCCAGACAATGTCACAATATTTTCTTGACAACAGCCAAATCTTGATCATCATACTATAATGAGGCAGGCAGTTGAGGGAGTTTTTGTTTCTTACTTCCAGCGAAATGTCTTGCCTCCAATGAATTGTATTATTGTCTTTCAAATTGGGTCTTGTTCAGCCTGAAACTCATTTTGACCTATAGAGGGATTGGAGAATGACTAAACAGATAATCCTACCATCAACCTAAACATGCACACTTTTCTAGTCCTCCAGTTGCATCTTTAACATGAACTAAGATTCAAATGGGGAGATTTGCAATGGTGACATATGACTGGTAAAATGTAGAGGACAAATTTCTCTACAGGGACAATGAAGTATACCTTAACTTCAAACATCTTAAGCCTTCAACATTGCAACTTAGTTGTAATTTTCCTTAGCTGGTTTATTCAGCACCCCCTAGAGGCTAACAGAGCATTTGTATGAGCTAACTTCGCGTCACATCCGCTGTCAGAAAACATGCAGTGTGTTTTCAAATGTGTCTTTCACCCGGGTATAGAACCGCTCATTAGTTTCGGAGTGAAATCTTCTCTTTTCTCCCAAAGTTTACCTTCAAACCTCTGTGTACCTTCCACAGTTGAGTGCAGCAGCAGCCCAAGCTGAAAACACTTATTGTGAAAGACAGGTGCTTGGCTCTAGTGCTAAATTTATTCATCCCAGTGTTCTTGTTAGACAGATAGAAGAGTGCATGTGTATGTGTGTATGTGTGTGTGTGTGTGTGTGTGTGTGTGTGTGTGTGTGTAGATCAAGTGTGTATGCATTTGCACTCTGGTTTCCCATTTCTCATATCTGATGTCTGTGGCCTCTCCGACAGCAGCCCAGGTCCATCTCACGAGAGCCTAGCCATGACTCAGACTAGTGGCTGGCAGTTCTGACTCACAAAAGAAGAGAGGAGGGAGGAGTGGAGGAGAGGTGAGGGAAGGAAGGAGGGGAAGAGG
>KN485077.1:96546-107956 GCA_000787095.1 Periophthalmodon schlosseri
AGTGGTGGACACAGGACAGACGGGAGACACTCTCACATGCAGCCACACTTTCTTTCATTCTTCTGTCATAAGTCAGTGAAGACAAGTTCAAACTAATTATCAAATACAGTGGAATTTTCACATGAGGACATATCATTTTCTTGAGTACTAGAAAATCTTTCATAACAATAAAGGCAAAGCAGATTTGTAGTTGTTTAGTTGCACAAATTGTACACACAAGTAATTCAAAGTGATTCTTTCCGTTTTCATATACACAGCTGGACTGTTCTGGGCTTAGATTTGAACTTTCTTCAGGAAGATGCTACAATCGCTGAAAAAAAAATCAAAAACTGAAAAGGTGCTCTCCCATGTTTAGTCCTGATTCTTGACACCAAGAGGAGGCTGGTCCCTGAGGTCCTCAGAAATGGTTCATGTCTGAAGTAGTAGACTCATAAAATGCAAAAATTGTGAATTGTTAAGTTTTTATTATTTCCAAATGTTATGCACCCTTACAGCCCAGGGTTGCATACAGAGCAATATTCATGTACTGTGCCGAATCGTATATACCCCTCTGTGCTATAAAGTATTTAGTCCAATAAATATGTAAGAAATTCAATGTAACATAGCATTAAGATATTGACAGTGGCAGTGAACCTGAAATTCCTTCTAGCATTTAGCATTGCATTAGCTTTTGAAAGTAGTCAAGTCTGGACATGGGCCCAGACTGGTCTAGTATCGGGAGTCCTTCACATGTGTGATTCTGACGAGTACACAAAGAAGAGCAGAGGGAGGACACGCTAGGCCCCAGATGGACACTGTGTAATGTTGTTAGTTATAGTTAGCCAATTCAGTCACACTGCCAACAGCTCCCATTACATGAGCTAATTCTCCTATTCCATCTACAGTCACACATACACACACATACACACTCCCACTCAGGCCAGGGAGGATGCACTCTGAGACAGGAGGTGAAAGACAGACAGCAGAGGGACTGAGCTGATAGACAGGCCCTCTTCACAATGAACATGTTTTTCTCCAACAAGAAAAATCCAATTTGTATCAAGAAAAATACAACTGGTATCAAGAGATAATAACGCATTAGGCTTTTTCAGACAATGGCATCGCTCACAAACTACATTCATACTAAGCAAGGGGGATGAAGTGTCTTGCCTAATGACACAACAAGAGTTTGCTATTAAGCCACTGCTGCTCCACTGTGGTACTTGGTATTCTCCCAGCCAAGTACTGACTGGGTCCAACTCTGCTTAGCTTTCAAGATAAGGCAAGATTTGGCATTGACAAGGAAGTTTGGCCATTATCAATAGAAACTCCTCAAATACAGCATAGCAGAGACTACATGTACACCATCACATCACTAACAGTCAAGAAATGACTTTAATTATTGTAGATGCTACTCAGTATCACAGGGATCCTGATGAGTAACAGGCTGCAGGAAAACGCTACAGATCATTTGTGCAACATTTATTCAAACCCAGTGGTGGAAGGTAACAAAGTACAAGTAGTAAAGCACTGTACTTGAGTAGAATTTTTAGGTATATGTACTTTACTTAAGTCAATTTTACAGTGGATACTTTTTACTTTTACTTCATTTCATTTGAGAGTAGGTATCTGTACTTTCTACTCCACTACATTTTTGAACAGGACTGAAAAGTAAAAACTCCTTCTCATATGATTTGTGGGGTTGTTTTTGCCTTGTTCGTGGTAACATCCTGACTGAAGTTTTCGAGTTCAAGCTTCAGCTTTGAGCAAATAAAAATAAATACACAAAATTCAAAAGAAAAATTACAAAATTGATTTATATTGCAACTGCTGACCAAAATATGTATCTTTTTTAATCAATATCACTACATTTACACTTTAAAAAATTAACAGCACTTGTGTGAAATACTTACTTTTACTGTTAAAGTAGAGTTTCATGTGATACTTTTACTTGAGTAACTTTTACCTCTTTTTACCTCTGTACCTGTACTTTTACTTAAGTAACAAAATTGAGTACTTCATCTGCCACTGTTCAAACCAAACCTAATATAGTTCAAATGAAAAGTTCTTCAGCTTTACACTACATGTCCCTCCTTGTAACACTGTCATTAGCTGAATTCCTAATACTGTTTGTACTTAAGTCACTGCAGTATCATATCAGGGCAGCAGGTGAAGGAAAGACGCCTCTGCTCTTTACTGAGGAATAGCTAGTTTTCCTCCCAGAGAAAGCCATCAAACTTGAATGAAGAGATTAATAATTTAGTGTCAGATTTCTTCCCTGAAAACAGGTTTTTGAAACGATAAAGCAAAAATCAATGCAGCCCCTACTTCCCCTGGTTCCTGTTGGCTCACATCTCTTCATGCGTGTGAGCAGAAGAGGAAAGAGGGTGAGAAGAGGGGCATTAAGGGTCTTTGTTTGCCCCCTGCGTGAGAGCCACCGTCCCAATGTGTGTGGCCGAGTGGACGTGAGTGTGGTGTTATTCACTGAGTCCCCTGGGGCAACCGTGGTGATGCTTCAGCCCCACCACCTTCACTCTGGGTCAGGAGGAGGAGGAGGGGAGAGGGGGGTGATACGCATTGGATTTTTTTTACTCATCTGGACATGGATGTGTGAAAATGCTCCACAAGGCATGCACACTTTTTGTTTTTACTAAAGGTTAAAGATGGTGACGTGTTGAATTCAGCTACAGTCTGAGACAAAAGGAAAATATTGGCAATTGCAGTTAGACATGTGTACAAAAACAACTTGCCATTTTAGTTTGACAATTACTAATCCCACAAGGCATTGCGGTGATTGGATGCAGTGGGTGGTCACTCACGTGTTTGAGTGACACAGAACCATCTGCGGTGCCAGGTTAGCATGACACATCTATTGGAGTTTTCTGTTGTGGGTCCAAGTTCCTGTAGATGGTATGCCATGTGAAATATATGAGCTCAGGTAGATCACCTGGTCGATGGCAGAGAGTTTGCAAGGACCTCTACAACCTTCATTTTCTGTCTTATTACTTCAACAACTCATTCCTGAAGTTCTAATAGGTGGCTGTCAGATTCTAAACTGTGATGATGTCCTGCTCACAGTTTTGGGGACACACTTGGAGAGACACTTTTCCCATGAGTCTCAGAATGATGAAAAATTAAAAACATTACCATAGTGATTAACAATTTCAAACAAAATATTTTATCAGATCTAAGTAACTTTCAGCAATAGCGCTCCCCCTACAGCTCCCTTATGAGAATACACTGCCAGGGAGTCAAAAAGGGTTGTTTTTTTTCTTCTTTTTTTCTCTCTTTTCTCTTTTCCTTTTTTATTGAAATAAGGCAGTATAATCACATAAAAAACAACAAATGTTGCCAGATATTAAAAAAAGAACCAGGGTTTCCCAGGAGAAGCCAGGTCGTGTTGGCCATATTGCAAGGCCGGTTTTCCGAGACAGCAGTGAGAGACGACAGACACCCCGAAGATACATATTTAACCATCACAGGGATTTTGAATGAGGTAAAAATGTTCTTTAGAGCTGCTTTAATGGGAAAAATGTTAAAATGTTGCATATAACAGGCAGCTGAAACTTATGAAATGTATTTTGCCATGAAATATCCAAAGGGTAAATTAATACTCTGATCATTTCTATTAGTGACTAAACCCTAGAACTCACTATATTGCAAAACAAATGCACTTTAACAGTATGAATTTTAACTGCATATGTATTAAATATTACTGTCCTACAGAATGTTGTGATGCATTTTTGAGTTAAAATCTTTACAGTTTTAGTAGGTTTTACTATTGTGAAGGTCTGTTCCATGTTCACTGGAGGCATCAGTGTAAAACTCAGCACCCGCCCACAGCACGCCCACAGACCCACCCACTTAACAAACTCCTGACTGCGAGACAAACAGGCAGCTCCTCTGTCTGAACAAAGGCCTGGCGTGCCGTGTGCCTGCCATCCTGCCCTTGTGCTGAGTCAAACGGCTTATACAGCATGGGCTCATTATCACCTCTGTGTGGGACTGTGTGGGGCTGTGTGCAGACGTACCACCAGAGGGTCCACGCCCAAGGCTTGGTCCACGTCAGGCGCACCAATGCTTTCCCAAACGCCTCTCTCTCACTGATCCCGCAGAGACCTGGGTGTAATAATATGAAAAATCTGTCAACTCCGGCTCCACTGCCTCCTCCTGGTGGGTTTCGTCCGTCCCCTGCGTGGTAATTTTGAGTTTGTAACAAGAGCGTGTGGGTAAAGGGGAGTGTACTCATGTTTTTAAAACCACTTGACTAACTGGAACATTTTGGGCACTGAATGGACAAGGAGGGTCTTAGTAAACAGCTTCTTAAAGATACGGCGCCACATTACTATTACTCATGTGTACAATAGTATTACCGTCAGCACTGGGTCTAAATACAGTAAGGGTTGGCAGCTGCTGTTGACACTTGTTGTTTGATGATTCATTTGAAGTTGGGTGTCATATAACAGTGGTATCCAAAATGGGCCTCTTTGAATGGGGATAATTAAATATGGGACAACATGGGCTAATAATAATAGTTAAAGTACATGCTCTAATTACAGATAAGTTCATTATTTATTAATTTTAGTTACCTGCTGCTATAACTTTTCTGATGAGGGTTTGCTATTATTGTCTTCATGGAGATGTCATTTCTTTGCTTGAAATGTTCCACAAAAGCATCCTGCATCTATTCAATTATAGGTAATTGTAACACTTACAAACACCTTAAAAACATGTATTCTTACTGTGAACGGGGTCGCCTCTCCACAAATCTGACCTGTAACTTGGCCTGATGGTGCCACGTCTTGCTCGTCTCAGTGGGGATTGATACATTTAATGCCATACTGTGGAACATTCCAGGCAAAGCAATACTATGGCCATGGAGAGGAGTTTTGAAGTACATTTACACTAAATTACCTTGATTAAAGTACAATGTAGTTTTTTTATTTGATTGGATTCTTTGATTTTTGTGTAGACAGATGATGATCGCTCCTTTGTGTGTTTGAATACCTTCATTTAGTCAAACACTTTACCTTTCTTTGCCGGATAAGAAGCGACATGGACCAACTTCCTGTGATTGTTGAGGACAAGGATGAGGCCTTGCGTGTTTGTGAGTGGGTGGCACATCTGGCACCGCAAGCTAATAATCTCTCCTACCTCTTTCTGCATGGCCGTGTCTATTTGTGCCTATGTATTTATGTATATGTAGCTTTCTGATGTATGCTGCATGTTCCTACGCACTCTCAAGTTGTGTGTGTGCGCGTTTGGTTTGGCGTGCCACTGGAGATGGAGGAGGTTTTGCTCCTCTGACACTGCCACCGTGTCACGCAGGCACATCCACAAGAGAAGGAATCATTACACTATGTTCTCGCTAATAAATTAGTGGGTTGAGGTAACCAGAGGCAAGGTAATACAAGGTTAATAATGCAATGTTATTCCCCACTGGCACAAATAAACAATCTCCTCTGTTTATTTGCCTGCGCTCCACTCCCACGAGGAGCTAGAGACAGCAGGACAGAGGCGGGAAGGGAAGGGGAAAGGGGAGGAGGGAAGGAGGGGAGGAGGAAGATGGATGACAAATAGATGAGGTTCGATTCCCGCTCTGACACCCACCACTAGCCCCACCCACTCTGTCCTTGGGCTCATGGAAACTCAAACAAGTGTTGCTGATGATGAGGAGGAGGTGATGGCACAGAGGAAAATGTCATGGTTCTACTTTGGGCTGCAGGATTAAAGGTGCGCTATGTAACTTTTCTGGTGGAGGGTCCATTATCTGGTTGTCTCCATGGCGATGTTATTGCTTTGCCTGGAGTGTTCTGTACTAGGGCATTAAACGTTCATATATCCATGGAGAAGGTGGCATATACCCTCTCCCAGAAAAGTTAATGCACATTTAAGATACTGAATAAAAAATGCTATTTGAAAAGTCACAATTAGATCATTGCAAAGTGTTGAATAAGATGGTCGCAGGTCTTGTGTGGGTGGGCATGAAGTAATGATTTTATAGAATATGTAAAGCACTTTTGTGTCATTGTTTAGTGTGAAAAGTGCTTTATAAATGAAGTTTGATCCATTAGTTGAAAACCTCTTTTAACATGTTCTGAAATGCATGGGATTCTTTGGTTAGTTGTACAGTTCATAATTCAGTGTTCTCTTGAGAGATGATGCTCCTAGATATGTTTAATTAAAATTTGCACTGTGGATCAAAACCCCCCCTTCCCCTCCAAATTGTTCAGTCCTATTTTGCTTCTTTCCTTTTACTTTTGTTTTGTTTTGTTTCATTCACGTTTTGGACAGATTGACTGTGATGTGGCTGCAGCATGCACCAAATCATATATTTTTATTATTGACAGTATAAGCTTCAAAGATCTAACCTGGAGACTGGAAAATGTGGAGCAAAACATAAACAAGGCTGATCAGTGGTCAAACTGTGTTTGGTAGGATGCAATTTATTATAGGTGTTGTCCTTGTAGGCTATATTCTCTGCTATACTACAACAAATAGCGCACTCCTGTTCCAGTGCAAACTTATATGGTTGAATATAGCATGCAGCAGTGGTGTGGACCAGAGTGACATGATTCTCAAACAAATTGCCATAGTGACACCCACTACCTGGCCTCCCGTTGTGTCCTTCGTCTCCCTAATGAGGAGAACTCACACAGGTCGTCCCACATGTTTCTCACTCTCCAGTCTTTCCCTCTCGCCAGGTCACGTCTCGATGTCCGTCCGCCCCCCCTCTCCTCCCACTCCCCTCGGTCCTGCTGTAGATTGGGGTGGGGTGGGTATAGGAGGTCCGGCCTCTGGGATGAACCCCTCTCAGCCCACTATCTGTCATTCATCACAGCCCACAAGTGACAGCTGCCACGTCCCACTCACACTTTCACCTCTGCTTTTCCCGAGGAATACAGACTGCTGCACTCCTGCACAATCTCAGTAACAACACCACGCCTCTCTATGCTATATTTTATTTAACACATAGTATCCGTGTGAAAGGGACAACTACTATAGGGTTCACTATATGGACGGCATGTAATATTGATGGTATTTGTTGATTTTATTCACACATTGGATAAATACACAGATAATGTAAATAGGTTTAGAGGGTCATTTTCTCTTCCTTGTTTGTTCATGCCCAACAAATATCTGGCAAAATGTTTGGCTCCTATGTGATTTGACTGGTTTAGCATCTGAGCATGTATTACTTGTTTATTTTTTTCATGTTATTGTTGTTACTCTGCGCAGCACTGGAAACTGTCTGTTTATGAAATGTGCCATATAAATAAAATGGACGGGTTTGAGAGAGACTTTTGGCCTTGACCCATGACTTGTTGCAGCTGTTTACTCCCACTGAAAGATACACAGATAAAAAACAACACTTTGTATGCCTTTCATATTAATTCAACCATTACAAGTATTCAATAAAGTAAGACTAAATAAATAAATAATGTGTTAGATATAGTCATCCACAGATTTTCAATATGTATTCTTTTAGGCTAACAGAGCATGCACATTAGCGCATGCACTGCCATCTGCTTTGCTTGTTGCATGTATCTATGGCCATGTGTTCCAAAGTATCTGGGCTAAATTTATCTTCCCGCAGTATAGATGTATTGTATAAGCAGCTCTTGAGGTCAGAATAAGTCTGCTGTGTACTGTCTGCATCCACTTATAAAGCGCTGATTGTCCGGTAATCAAGAAATGCATGGTTAGCATGCTAGTTGTTGTTAGCATTACCTTGACCACAAAACTAAAAGTTGTGAAAAGCGCTTACGACCTCATCGTGGTGAACAATTAGGATGCTTGGAATGCATAAGTTAAGTGAGAAATAACTGTGAACCATTGCAAACTGTTTAACTGTAAACCAGTTTTGTTTTTAAAACAGTACAAAATCAGGTACAACACCTTTAACTAACCCTGTCAAAGTAGAAGTAATCTTTGTCAATTTTAACAGTGATGTCATGAGCTGACGATAAAGTATTATCTAATCTAACATTTCACAAACACAAAATAACACAATGACTGTGCAAAATCCAGGAAACATGGATGTATGAGGAATACTATCCATCACGTTGTGCTGTGACGTCTGCTGTGTGCGCAGCAGTTCTGATGATCTCAGCTCTGACACACTGGCTGCACCTGCCCAGTCTGACCTCTATGCTCTCCCACCATCTCTTTCTGCGAACCGCGTTATGTTTACCTTTCGACGAATCCTCCTCTACATGTCCTGCCCACTCATGCAAATATATATATAGCATCTACACTGTGGCCAGATCTGCATGCATACACCCAGAGTCACCTGCAAACTGAAACCAACTGAATACATGAGTGGGCCAGAGATATAGGTACAGCAGTGGTGAGAGTTACAGACAGGAAGTGAAGCTAAAAACAGAGCTGTCAGTATAGCTACTAAAAAACCCACCACTGGGACCACTAACTAGGTCACATAGGGCCTTTTGGTGTTTTCAAAGCAGGTCTAAGCTCCTCTCTATTAAGCTACAAAAGCCGTGCACTTTTAGATACAGCCTGTCCACCTTCATGTGCACCAGGGGAATGCTCATTATGCCCGATCTTAGCACCATGATCATTTTTTAGCATTTCCATTTCCCCAGATAAACACTTATGCTCAACCCTGTGCCTGGCTTTTGTGCTGTGTGTGCATGTCTTAAATGAGGTCAAGGTTTCTCTATTGATTGCTTTTCAAATACCGGCTATATGCGGTGAAAAGTTGTATTTGAACTAAAGTAGCACACTTGTCTGGGAATGAACATCAAAACATAGAGCCTATTGCAGAGTTGGTATATTATCATGGTGTGATATCTGATAAACCATGTTACAAACCATGGGTGACGTATACTGCGGATGAAGTTATGATTCTGGTGATGTATAAACGACCACATTTTAGGCCACAATGTAATCTCAAAGTCAAAGTCATACTGGGGCTTGCAGATTAGAACATATCATGCTTTTTATATTTTCTCTGGAAGGAATTAAGGTTTCAAAGGTAGTCATCTGGACAATGTTTTCCTGAAATCGAAATGTTGTGGCTAACTAAACCATTACCAGGAGTTTACCCTGAAACTCAGCAGTACAAATCTAACTGTCTTCCCATTGAGACGGTATAAACTGTAGCTCCTCCATAGACTCTATATATAAATGGACATAGCTAACCTACTGCAAGCCGCCGCATTCCAAATAGGAGTGATTATGGGCGCACTTCTGGCTCCATTCACTCTGGCTCCAATTCACTTTACACTGGAAAATTGTCACCCCTCTCTCCGTAACTGCTGTTGTGAGGCTCATAATTTTGGTCTTAAAATGTTCATATTGATCTGCTCTGCATGATCCTGGTATTTTTATTTCACTATTGTGTATCGTATTAACGGACAAATCAGGCATCTTCTTTCCCCAAGGTCGCTCCCGCTAGCGTTAACAACAGGTTTGATTGACAGCATTACTAAGCACCCGCTCTCTGCTAAACCACTGGTGCGGGTGGGAAGGGGCGTTACCTTCAACTGCCTCACTCCGGGTTGGCTTTTTGGTTGCTATGATACTTGCGGTCGGAATTCCTAATATGCAACATGTCTCCAAATTTGCCCCTATAACTGCCTGCCTCGCCGACCTTCATTTGACTGGGGCAATGTCACACTAACTTCTACTTCTTTATACAGTCTATGAGCTCCCCACACCTGTACTTTCAAATTGTTAATAACTTCTGGATGGCAGCTGAAACATCTCAATTCCAAGAAAACATTGTCCAGATGACTACTTTTGAAATCTTAATTCCTCCCATAAACCACTCCCTGATGTATGAGGGGTTACTATGCATTCATTTGTATTATAGTTGAAAAGATCTAACATAGTGTCCATATGCATTCTCTTCCTGGCATTGTTATCACAGCATTTTTCCTTCTCTTTGTAGTTTGTGTGAGTCAGTAGCCGTGAGTAAACATGTGGTGTTGTGGGAAAGTCTGCAGTCTAGTAAGAGCACATAAAAGTGTGAGTATAAGCTAACTCCTGTTTGAACTTGGCTGTGGTGTACTACCTCTGCCAGTACTGCCCCAAGCCCTATACCCTCTACTGTTTAATGTTATTTCTAAATATTGAAGGTGCTCTAACCTTTCTCGTGAGGGGTTGGCGACTTGCTGGTCTCCATGTATATGTCCTTGCTTTTCCTGGAATGTTCAATATGTCATTAAACCTATCTATCTCCATGGAGACTAGCAGGTTGCATCGCTAGGCCAAGTTTCAGGTAAGATCTGTGGCGAGGTTACACTGTTCACTTTGAGGACGCATATTTTTCAAGGTATTATTTTAGCAATAAAGTACCTCTAATTGAATAAATGTAAAAAAAAAAAAAATTACTTACCCTCCATTAGAAAAATATCATTCCTTTCATACCTTTAGGTTCATCACCATTCCAAATTTCATTTTCAATATTGCATCTTTCTTAAGAATTTGAATACCTGCATTTATATAACATTTATTTTGTACCAATTCTTTATCACGTTTCCTCCTTCTGTATGCGTCCACATGTGCTCATTTGTGGTTTGTGACATACAGAAGTTGTTGGCTTTCGATACACTATAATCAAACCAACACCCAAATCCCACACAGGGCCTGAGAGGTCAGCTGCCCACACAAGCACACGCGATACGACCTGCTTTCTTCTGCTCTGCTCACATCAGCGGCCTCCTACATGCCGCTCTTACCTGCACTTTTCTAATTGTCCTCCTCATGTGTTCTATTCACTCAAACTCCACACACCCACAGACTCCTACCTTGTTGCTAATCCGTTTTTCTCGTCTTGAAGATGCCAAGGCAGCCACCGTTCCCATGACTGTGCTGCTGTGAGTCACTCATTACATCCACTTTTTCAATTGGTTTTATTCTCCAGACGTTTCCCCTTCAGAGATGGAAGTAACACACTGTTTTATTTAGTTATTCTTTAGATAAACACGTAAATCTGTTTGTAACACTTTTAATAGCCTTGATAATGCATGAACAAAGACTTAATTCAGTCTGTTAAGAACTTTGCAGGATTAGTCACTACTTCATTAATACCCTAAGTCTAACCTCTTTGTGAAAGCAGCACCACACAACTTTATGGACATGGCACCTATATGCTTCTATGGAAAAAGAAAGAGAAGAAAGAGAAAGGAAACCTAATTTGGGAACATTCTCCATGGAGATAAAAACTGTGGAATATTATAGCCAAAGGAATGATATTTTCATAGAATACAGGATAAATACAACTCAGATTTGTGGAGATGCAAGCTCTTTCACAGTTTCAGTGCAATAAACACACCCAAAATGAAAAAAAAGTCTTAATAAACTATTTGTTCATTATTATTTAAGTCTTTGTTCATGCTTTATTAAGGCTAATTAAGGTAATAATAGTAATTACAGTGGAACCAATGCGCTTGTTTTTTATTTT